>SKCR01042348.1:0-48777 GCA_019454045.1 Zanthoxylum bungeanum
ATGTCAGATTTGGGCAACCAAAGTGTCAACACTACATATCTCGATGGGGGAAGATTTCTGGTCTGAGGGTTACGAGTCACACGCAGCGCTACATGGGCATGTAAAGGAGTAGTGGAGGCATGTTGATGAGCGGAAAATATATCAATATTTACCTCCCCTTTTACTTAATATTTTGTTTAGTTTCTCGGGTTTGATGAATGTTTTGATATGTTTTAGTTTATTTTACAGATAAAATAATATTGGGACTTAATGAAATCATTTAGGACAAATTATGGGTCAAATAAGGGCAAAAGGTGGACTTGACATATTAATTTTGGAGATTGGAAACTTGAAAGGGCGCGTTTTAACGAAGTGCAGTTTTGGAAATTCCAGTTTGTGCCATATGTGGTAATTTGGTCATAACTTTTTACTTCGATATCGGATTGAGCTGATTCAAGTTCTAGCTTAACGAAGACTCAAAGATCTACAGCTTTGAAAGACAAAAGAAGTTCGAATTCGGAAGATTTCATGCCCGAAATTGATGAACCATCCAGAAGTGTGTTGTGTGTAATTATTAAAGTCCCTTTCAATCATTTTCAAAGCAAAAAAATAAATTAAAAATAAATAATAAAAATTATCAAATCATCACCAAACATGATAAGAGATTAGTGGAGCAATTAATAATGGATTTGGTGGAGCAATTAGTGGAGCAATTAATAATTGATTTGGTGGATGATTTGATGGAGGCAAAATTTTGCCTATAAATACAAGCCATTTCATTTGTAAAATTCATACTTTCTTCTAAGGAATTCCTTAAGAATACTAAGAAGATTGTATCTTGTTTGTTTATTTATAACTTTCAGTAATTAATTTCCGCTTTCGCACTTTCTTTTCTTTACTTTTCAATTTTACTTTCCGCAATTTACTTTTACGCACAGTACTTTTCTTTCTTTAATTTTCAGTTTTTACTTTTCAGTAACGAGGAGGTAACTCCCCTTTGCTGGGGTAAAAGGTAAAACTTTTATTACTAATATTTAGATTAATCTCCCTTAATTATAATATATAAACTAGTTAAAACCTGACTTAACGAGGATACCGCCATATTGGTCGGTTGGTAATTATTTAAATTGGTTTTAACCTGACTAAACTGGATACCGCCTGATTGGTCGGTTGGTAATTAATTATTAATTTGACTTAATCTGGATACCGCCTATATGGCTGGTTGGTAATTATCATGCAAAGTTAATATATTATATTAAGGGAGATATCTAAAATAGAAGTAATAAAAAGTGGATCTTTTACCTCAGCATTTTCTTTTATTGTACTTTTACTTTATACTTTCAGCAATTTACTTTCAGCATTTACTTTTCAGCAATTTATTTTCAGTAATTTACTTTCAGCATTTACTTTCAGCATTTAATTTTCAGTATTTAATATGCATTTACTTTCCGTCATTTACTTTTCAGCAATTATTTTCAGCATTTTTACTTTATGTCTTTTACTTTTAAGTCTTTACTAGCCCTAGTTATGTGTTAGTTATCTGGGGTTGTGATGAATTCTAATATCACCGGTTTATAAGGGGTTATTTTATAGTTTGGGTAATTTAAAAGTTTACTTATTAAGTCTTAAGCTTAATGCTTCTTGTTATCTGATCACCAATAAGATTGATGTGGTAAATCTAAAATGAACTAGACATAGGATTTTAGGTTTCAGCCTTAGACTTAATAGCCCACGATCTTCCTTGAGGATAGATAACCTTTAATAGATTTCCTTACAGGATTGACATATACCTGTCGGGCGGGGGGTAGCCATAATTGGAACTTAAACTTAATGAATCCAGATAATTTGGTTGACATAGACATATGGTTCAATTGGGTTAAACTGGGTATTTGCGTCTGACCATCGACAGAGGCTTTTGCATAATTTCGTGTTCCAGGTTAGTAAACTGATTTATTACACAAACATAAAATAATCACTTCATCTTTTAAAAGATATTAGAATGATTCACAACCCTAGATCTTTGTGTTTTGTTATTTTCCTTAGTATTTTCTTTTGTCTTTTTATTTATTTATTTATTTTGCAAAACTACAATCAACCAAATCAATCAAGCAATCATTCTCTTCACCCTCAATTAGATATTTGTAAATAAATAGATTCAATCATTAATAACAACAGTAGGAATTAAGTCCTCGTGGGATCGATATTTTTATACTACTTGAACGATACGTGCGCTTATTTTTACGCGGGTCAAGTTTTTGGCGCCGTTGCCGGGGACTTATTTTTCTTGAGTTATTAATTTTGAAGCTATCTAATTTACTTGTATCTAATTTTCTTTATCTGTAATTTTTATTTCCTTATTGTATTTTCAGGTGATTGAAAAAATGGAACATTATTGGGAGATTGAGAGATCACGTGCTTTACTAAAATATACACCCCAAATCTGGGAGCAACAGTCCGATTTTCTTAGGCTTGTTGTCCAGCCCAACAATTATCACTGGATGCCAGAACCAAGCAATACCACATTTGCTCAACAAGACGCAATAGGGAGATGTGACATATGTAATGGTAACCACCCGAGATATTATTGCAAGTACAACTACAATCCAGGGTGGCGCAGAGCTATCAAAATCCTTCATGGTACGAAGAACCATCACATTTTCTATCTTATCCACCATCTACAATGATCTTCATCAATAATCAGAAGAAGATCAAATGATTGACATGCTCAAAGATGTGTTCAAGAAACGAGATGAAAAGTTGGATACAATGCTTGAAACATTCCAGAATCAACTCGAAAGTATTCAGAGTGAAACAGAATCCATACAGAGAATAACAGATCAGATCAGACAATTAACAGAAAACTAGAACTTCATACCTCAAGAAGCATTTTTAGATGACACTGATGAAGCCTTCGAGTACCAGAGATCCGCAATGACACCTTAACAAAGGAGGAGGCTGAGCAGTATCAACAACCAGAGGTATCAGTTCAGGAGCCCAAACCAGCAAAGTCTCTATTTGACTTTTATTATTCAGATTCTGACGAGGATGAAGCTGATCTATTTGTACCAACTGCACCAACAACGGAGGATCAAACTTTCAATCCTCAAAATGAAGATCTTGGAGCATGCTTTACCATGATGTTTGATGAAGATCTACATGAACCATCCATTCCAGTCGTATCAGAGGATGAAAACCTAATGTTAGAAACATCTTTACATCCTCAGGTAGATACTTATGGAGCATGTATTTCACAGATGACGGATGAAGAGCTGAATATGGAAATTTTCAAATACATCTGTGAAGAAAATGTGGAGCAAGAAACAGAGCAAATGGAGGAGCAACTGTCAGACCAAATTGAAAATCCAGAGCATTCAGGAGAAACATCGCTGTATCGGGGAGTACAAATCAAAGATATCACCCAGAACCTTGACAGAATGGAACTTCCATTCCAAGTCAAGCACCATACGGACCTTATGATTTTCTTTCTTTCTTTGCAGGAACCACTGGAGCAACAAGGAGCAAAAACGTGCACAGCACTAAATGGGACAAAAAAATTTCTGCTACCTTACCGTGGAAGAGACCCTTCAAAAGCAACGCTCATGGGATTGTCTTTAATCGGACATCCAAAACGACGCTGAAACCTCTTTGACAGATAGATTTCAGTCACGTCTAGCTGAAGACGAAAAATTTAGCGCTAGCAGGGAGGCAACCCATGCAATTTGTTGTAATTTCTATTTTTATATTTTGTGTATACATGTTATAGAATTTTTAATTTTGTGTGTTATTTTGTAGAGAAAAGCACAAACGGAGCATTTTAGACAGAAGGAAAATAAGAATGGTGTTTTGCAATCAGGAAGAAAAGAGCTAATCCATTTGTGATGGATGAGTAAAGAATGAATTCTTGAGACACATCCTAATGAATTTATACTAAGCGAGTGGCGTATTGCGTACATAATTCTGTTGCCTTAATTATTGCTTTGATTTGCTTTTCTGTTGTAATTATCTTTATTTTCGTAGACAGGATCCAAACTTTTTGACCTTTCACGATTTCTTTTTTTGTTTAGCTAACAAACGTCCTCTGGAAGATACTAGTGCTATTATTACTCACCTTTTTCAGGTACTATAAATTCAGCCCGTCATTGCACTTTTGAAGGCATCCGAGTTGAGAAAGAAATACATATAAAAATGGAAGCCACTTCGAGGAGACGAGTTGAAAACATCTGTGTGTTTTGTGGTAGTAGTGTTGGTACTAAACCACAATACGTAGAAGCAGCACATGAATTGGGTCGAGTCTTAGCTGCAAGGAATATGCACTTAATATATGGCGGGGGTAATCTTGGACTTATGGGGATCATTTCAAAGGCTGTACAGGAAGGAGGCAATCACGTTTTGGAATCATCCCAAAACCCTTGGCAGAGGCAAATCTTATTGAACCATCAAATGGAGAGGAACTGATCGTGCCAGGTATGTCTGAACGATTGGTAGAAATGATTAACCGTGCTGATGCTTTTATTGCTTTGCCATGTGGCTTGGGTACATTGGAGGAAATTTTTATATTGCTATCTTGGGCGAACCTGAACATACACCAGAAACCGCTTGTACTATACAACGTTGAAGGATTTTATGATTTTCTTTGTGTGTTTCTTGATGATGCCCGGAGAAATGGGTTCGTGTCAAAACCTATGAAAGAACTCCTCTTTACTGCCAGAACTGCTCCGGATCTAATTGAACAACTCATAGCCTATGAACCACAAGTTGACCATATCCTTTCAAAGATAAATTGGTCCGAGGACGATCGTGGTAAGAGGCGTCAGATTAATCTGGATCTTAACCTTTAACTTTTCGTGTAGAATTTCAGTTAACCAGGTACTCTTCTAAACTCTTCTTCTACTGTTTAAGACATTGGGGATAATGTCTCATTTAGGTTTGGGGGAGGGAATTAGTTGATTAGTATCTGTTGTTTTTAGTTGTTGTTGTTTTTATTTTTATTTTTAGTCCAAATTTTTCGAAAAAAAAATTTGAAAAATTTTCAAAAATTTACAAAAAAATATTTTACGTTTTTGTGTTTTTATTTTGACTAAAAATGTGAAATTGGTAAGAGATAGCTGAGTAAGGAGTTCCCACTCCTGAGACGTATCTCAAACTCAGTTTCAGAACAGTTAATTTTTATTTATTTCATTTTAAATTATTTAATTTGTAAATTCTCCATAAAACGGACTAAAATGGATCTTCATATGCTCAGTTGGCAGGTATTATCAATATGCATAGTAACATACAGACATAAGCTAAAATTGAAAAGTTTGTAATATTAAGTGCTCTAGTTTAATTGGAGGAAGCATCTCAAAAAGTAATGGAGTAAAAAAAAATCTGAGATATGAGTTATTAGTCTGTAAGGTTGTTTTAACACTTAGTGCCCTAAAACCAACTGGTTTGGGAGTCACTGGCCCAAAGCTCGTTACATGGATCAAAGATGCTGCAAAAATAATATATATCTGAAGTCTGAGTAATTAAGTCCGTATGGGTGTCTTAACACCTGATGCCCTAAAGCCAACTGGTTTGGGAGCCACCGACCCAACACTCGCTATATAGACGGAAGATATTGTATATAAATAAAAAAAATCAAAAACAAAATCAGAAAAATCAGAAAAATTATTCCATTGCTACAAAAATGTGTGATTTGAATTGATAAAACTTTAGAACAAAAATATTACTCTCTTATCAACTGTACTTATGACTGTTGTGGGCAAAAATGAGTTGTTTAATATTTGTTGGCTGTGCATATGGAGAATGGTAAATATAATCGGAGAATTTACTTATTCGGTAATTTAGAATGAAACAAAACAACTATTGACTTAGAGTAGAAGTTTCACCTGATTAGTCACTAACTTCTTTATTCTCTTTTCTCTTGTCTTTTTGCTTTTGTGTGCATTAGTTTTATTATCTTTTTACTTTTGTAAAACGTTTGTGGGTATCGTTGCTGTAAGTCCTCACGAGACTATAACTCGTCCACTAAGGACACCTAGGGGTTAAGGCTTGTTGCATTTGTTAAATGCAACCGTGATCCCTACGAAAGTGGCTTAGTTTAATTTTAATTGTTTCTTGTATTTTATTTTGTTGTTTTGCTCGAGGACTAGCAAAATGTTAGGTTTGGGGGTGTGATGATGAGAGAAAATATATCAATATTTACCTCCCATTTTACTTAATATTTTGTTTAGTTTCTCGGGTTTGATGAACATTTTGATATGTTTTAGTTTATTTTGCAGATAAAATAATATTGGGACTTAATGAAATCATTTAGGACGAAATATGGGTCAAATAAGGGCAAAAATTGGACTTGACATATTAATTTTGGAGATTGGAAACTTGAAAGGGCATTTTAACGAAGTGCAGTTTTGGAAATTCCAGTTTTGTGCATCTGTCGTAATTTGGGCATAACGTTTTATTCCGTTATCGGATTGAGCTGATTCAAGTTCCATATTAACGATGACTCAAAGATCTACAGCTTTGAAAGACAAAATAATTTCTAATTCTGAAGATTTCATGCCCGAAATTGATGAACCATCCAGTAGTGTGTTGTGTGTAATTATTAAAGTCACTTTCAATCATTTTCAAACCAAAAAAATAAATTAATAAATAAATAATAAAAATTATCAAATCATCACCAAACATGATAAGAGATTAGGGGAGCAATTAATAATAGATTTGGTGGAGCAATTAGTGGAGCAATTAGTGGAGCAATTAATAATTGATTTGGTGGAGGTAAAATTTTGCCTATAAATACCAAGTCATTTCATTTGTAAAATTCATACTTTCTTCTAAGGAATTCCTTAAGAATATAAGAAGATTGTATCTTGTTATTTATTTATAGCTTTCGGTAATTAATTTCCGCTTTCGCACTTTCTTTTCTTTACTGTTCAGTTTTTACTTTCCGCAATTTACTTTTACACACAGTACTTTTCTTTCTTTAATTTTCAGTTTTTACTTTTCAGTAATGAGGAGGTAACTCCCTTTGCTGGAGTAAAAGGTAAAACTTTTATTACTAATATTTAGATTAATCTCCTTTAATTATAATATATAATTTAGTTAAAACCTGACTTAACGAGGATACTGACCGGCGTAACACACACGTATAACGCAAGCGCACGTATCGTTCAAGTAGTATAAAAATATCGATCCCACGAGGACTTAATATCTAAACTATTAATTTTATGAGGTCAAATGATTACTAATATCTAACAAGTTGATTGATTGATTTAAAATGGTGACGATTCTAAATTTAAAAACAAGTAAACAAATGGTTCGAAAGTAGGTTGGTGGAAATTCAAATTATAAAAACTATCCAGGGTTGTGATTTATTCCAATATTATTTAAAAGATGAAGTGGTTATCTTATAGTTGGGTAAAATATTGATTTATTAACCTGGAACACTAAATTATGTAAAAGCCTCTTCCGATGGTCAATTACAAATACCTAGTATAATCCAATTGAACCATATGTCTATGTCAACCAAATTACCTAGATTCATTAAGTTTGAGTTCCAATTATGGCTACCCCCGCCCGACAGGTATATTCCTATCCTGTAAGGAAATCTATTAAAGGGTTATCTATCCTCAAGGAAGATCGTGGGCTATTGAGTCTAAGGTATTAAACTTAAAATCCCTATGTCTAGTTCATTTTAAGTTTACCTAATCAATTTTATTAATGGCCAGTTAATAAAAGCATTAAGATTAAGACTCAATAAATAAATCTTTAAATTACCCAACCTATAATCTAACCCTTATAAAACAGTGATATTGAAATTCATCACAACCCCAGATAACTGGCTTAGTTACGACACATATTTACAGGTAGTAAAAACTTAAATAAAATAAAAGACATAAAGTAAAAATGCGGTAAAGTAAATACTGAAAAGTAAATTACAATAAAATAAAATGCTAAGGTAAAAGGAATTACTTTTACTACTACTAATTTAGATATCTCCCATAAAATAATATATAAACTTGTGATTCTTTTTCCAACCAGCCATAAAGGCGGAACCAAAATTAAATTACCAACCGACCAATCTGGCGGTATCCTTTATTAGTCAGGTTTAAATCAAATTAAAATGAATTACCAACCGACCAATCTGGTGGTATCCTTTTTAAGTCAATATTTTAAATAGTGAATATATTATATTTAAGGGAGATTAATCTAAATAGCAATAGTAAAAGAATTACCTTTCACCCTAGCTGGGGAAGTTACCTCCTCATTACTGAAAAGTAAAAACTGAAAAATTAAAGAAAGAAAAGTACTGTGCGTAAAAGTAAATTGCGGAAAGTAAAAACTGAAAAGTAAAGAAAAGAAAGTGCGAAACTGAAAATTAATTACTGAAAACTAAAAATAAACAAACTAGATACAATCTTCTTATTTATTCATTGAGAATTTCAAAGAAGAAAGTATGAATTTTACAAATGAAATGGCTTGGTATTTATAGGCAAAATTTTGCCACCATCAAATCATCCATCAAATTCTCCACCAAATCCATTATTAATTTCTCCACTAATTACTCCACCAAATCCATAATTGCTCCACTAATTGCTTATCTTGTTTGGTGTTGATTTGATAATTTTTATTAATTATTAATTAATTAATATTTTGCTTTGAAAATGATTGATAATGACTTTTAATAATTACACTCCACACACTTCTGGATGGTTCATCAATTTCGGTCATGAAATCATCATAATTCGAAAATATTTTCTCTTTCAAAGTTGTAGAAATTTGAGTCTTCTTTAATCAGGCACTTGAATCAGCTCTATCCGATATCTGAGTAAAACGTTATGCCCAAAATACGACAGATGCACAAAACTGGAATTTCCAAAACTGCACTTCGTCAAAACGCCCTTTCAAGTTTCCAATCTCCAAAATTAAAATATCAAGTCCAATAATTGCCTTTATTTGACCCATATTTCGTCCTAAATGATTTCATTAAGTCCCAATATTATTTTATCTGCAAAATAAACTAAAACACATCAAAACGTTCATCAAACCCGAGAGAAACTAAACAAAATATTAAGTAAAAGGGGCGGTAAATATTGATATATTTTCCGCTCATCAGATACCGCCATATTGGTCGGTTGGTAATTATTTAAATTGGTTTTAACCTGACTAAACTGGATACCGCCTGATTGGTCGGTTGGTAATTAATTATTAATTTGACTTAATCTGGATACCGCCTATATGGCTGGTTGGTAATGATCATGCAAAGTTAATATATTATATTAAGGGAGATATCTAAAATAGAAGTAATAAAAGTGGATCCTTTTACCTCAGCATTTTCTTTTATTGTACTTTTACTTTATTTACTTTTCAGCAATTTACTTTCAGCATTTACTTTTCATCAATTTATTTTCAGTAATTTACTTTCAGCATTTACTTTTCAGCATTTAATTTTCAGTATTTAATTTCTGCATTTACTTTCCGTCATTTACTTTTCAGCAATTTACTTTCAGCATTTTTACTTTATGTCTTTTACTTTTAGGTCTTTACTAGCCCTAGTTATGTGTTAGTTATCTGGGGTTGTGATGAATTCTAATATCACCTGTTTATAAGGGGTTATTTTATAGTTTGGGTAATTTAAAATTTTACTTATTAAGTCTTAAGCTTAATGCTTCTTGTTGTCTGATCACCAATAAGATTGATGTGGGAAATCTAAAATGAACTAGACTTAGGGATTTTAGGTTTCAGCCTTAGACTTAATAGCCCATGATCTTCCTTGAGGATAGTTAACCCTTTAATAGATTTCCTTACAGGATAGACATATACATGTCGGGCGGGGGTAGCCATAATTGGAACTTAAACTTAATGAATCCAGATAATTTGGTTGACATAGACATATGGTTCAATTGGATTAAACTGGTTATTTGCGTCTGACCATCGACAGAGACTTTTGCATAATTTCGTGTTCCAGGTTCGTAAACTGATTTATTACACAAACATAAAATAATCACTTCATCTTTTGAAAGATATTAGAATGATTCACAACCCTAGATCTTTGTGTCTTTTTTTATTTTCCTTAGTATTTTCTTTTGTCTTTTATTTATTTATTTATTTTGCCAAACTACAATCAACCAAATCAATCAAGCAATCATTCTTTTCACCCTCAATTAGATATTTGTAAATAAATAGATTCAATAATTAATAACAACAGTAGGAATTAAGTCCTCGTGGGATCGATATTTTTATACTACTTGAACGATACGTGCGCTTGCGTTATATGTGTGTGTTTACGCCGGTCACATGTGGGCCCACGTGCGGGTGCATGCGATGGAGTTAGGTCGTCAGACCAGCAGGGTTGGCTTCATCCCATCGAGAGGATTCCTTATATGTGGTCACTCGCCGGAAAACGGTGGCTGGATGATGTCGAACGAGACTCTCTCTTTCTCTCTCTGGACATACTTTTTCTCTCTAACTGTTTCTCTCTCTACTAATTTCATATCACTATCTAAATGATCCATGGAAATTGGTCTCTATTACCTCTGAAAGTGTATTCAATACACTGGTCACCTTCTCTTTTAATCTCACATAAAACACACACAAAATAGAAACGGTTTTGATTCAATTAGGGTGGGTTGTTGTTGTTAACTTGCTTGCTTTAGGGGACAAATGGACACATTAGGTAATGTTGGTTGTGAAGGAGATTAGTTAAGTTTAAAGATAATGGGATTAGTTAAATATTAGGTGTAATAGAAAGAAATGAGATATTACATAGTTATTGAGCTTTCGATTCCTTTTTCCTCATAAAACATGTATCAAATTTACAAAATTTACCAAATAATTTGATGAGTACCTATAATATATTCATTTCAAGTGTATTTATCATTGATCTCCCTCCTAAATTATGTTTCTGAATGTATTAAAAGCACTAATATTTTTTTTTATTGTCTAGGATGCATTGTATTAAGAATTGAGCAAAATGAGTGAAAAACTGAAATTCCTGATTTACACCAGTGACTTCCTAATTTCCACATCCTTCGGTACCTTAGTCATATGTTTTGGATATGATATCCAATTGAGGTGGTTCAAAATGCATTCGTAATAAAACTATGTTATCTATAACTTTGTAGTTTATGTCTAAGACTGAATCAGATTCTTTCACATTTAAAATCAAGCTTGAAACTGCCATCTCTACACTGTCAGCTTGCGTCGTGACGCAAAGACAATTGTGTCACGACAAAAATATGGAAGACTTCAAAAATTATATAGTAAACTTTATTGTTATGATATCTATATAAGGGGAGCGTCTAAGGTTACTTCACTTATATTTTTGGGAGCCAAATAAGCCTCTTTAGAGGCCAAAACACTCTCTAAACACAACATTCATTCAATAACAACCAAGAACAAGAAGATCAAACAATGATTAAGAAAAGAAGATTGAAGAACTTGGAGATTGAAAATTGACAACCTTCATGATTTGTTTTATTTTCTCCTCTTTATTAATTTTTTTATTATGTTGAATACCATGATGATTTTATTTATCTTCTTCACCATGAACAAGATGTTTTTGTAGGATTTTAATAGAACTCAATATGAATTTTTATTAATTGGATCTCTTTTATGATTCATTTATAACCGTCTATGTGGATTGTTTATCATTCTCTATGCTTAATGCTTTCTATTTCTTAGCCAATAATAAGATAGTTATAGTAAACTCTAAGGAACTCAGAAAATGGAACTTTGGTTTACCCCTTGGAATTGATAATGTGTGATCTCATTCTATTGAATAAATTTTCGTGCAAGATATATGAATAAACCTACAAGGCAAGTGTAGCCATAATTATAACCCGATTGTAATGAGTTTGGCTTAGATTAATTATCATAGGAATATAGGTAATTAAACTAAATTGGGACATTTTTACTAGACCATCGAAAAAGCTTGTAAATAACTTTGTGTTTGTAGGGATATATACCTAAGAGCATAATGTAATATGTAAACGAGATTTTATTTTAAGTAATAAAAGATAAAATTATTCATTTATTACAATATTGATTTTAAAGTCACATATTATAAATTATCATGTATGCCCTTGGATACTAAATATACTTTCAGACTTAGTGTATAAATGTTATACAAAAGTAGTAATCCTAAATAGTCCATAGAGAGCAAACGAAGACGGGTATTTTGTCTGCGATTTATTTATAGTTGCGATTCATTCTATAATTGTATAACGACCTTGATCCAGGATCATCCATATGGAGACATGAGAATGAAGG
Source organism: Zanthoxylum bungeanum (assembly GCA_019454045.1). Classification (NCBI taxonomy): domain Eukaryota; kingdom Viridiplantae; phylum Streptophyta; class Magnoliopsida; order Sapindales; family Rutaceae; genus Zanthoxylum; species Zanthoxylum bungeanum. The sequence goes on from SKCR01042348.1 coordinate 12,232, forward strand.
CACCTTATATAATGTGATCATATAGGACTGGACCAAGACAAAAATGAATTTATTTTAATATCTGTTAAACTAAGAAATTCATATCATTCTAATAAATGATCGTATATGGGTTGATCTGAATCCTTAGTGTACTACGAACTCCTGCATGACAGACTATGTCATTTGATTTATAAAGGTGAGGTTGGTGAAGAAATCCCAACCAATAGCTACGTATTTTGGGGACATGATTTGGTTTGTGGTTGGAGACGTTTTACATATATATGAAATCTACTTCTTCTTGTGAGGAGTAGATGAGTATCTTCCTTAATGGTTGATTCGGTACTTGAACGGTTAGAGTGCTCAAGTCTTTCTATTGTAAATAGAAAGATTAATATTCATAATAGTTATAAATAAATCATTCATTAGATAATCAATAGTACCTATGGTACCAAATAATTAGAAAGGTATACAGACATTATGAACCGGTACTAATTATGAGATACTTGTGGAGGGTCGATTTGTATGTAGTGATTATATCGGTGGATGCCGATGAGTTTCAGTATAAAATATATCTACAGTAACGAGAATGCAGCTTTAGGTTTTTAGTGGAATAACCTAAATTTAATAATTCAGAGTATAGTTTTATGAAATTATTGGAGCTTGGAGCTGTAGCTCTATTTGGTCCCTATGCTAGCTCGATATTCTAAGCAAATCATATCATAATTGGATAATCCAATTATGAACCCACATGCATAATAATTGATTATGTTAAAATTAGTAATGTGATTAATAATTGAAGTCACATTTGAAAAATATATTAAATAAATTTAATATAAAATTTTCATTATTTAATGATTATGAGATAATCATATACATTTAAATTTATAAATATTAAATTAAATGATAATTTAGTTATTATTTTGAATTAAAAATGTGTATTAATATTTGATATCAATACATATTATTTCAAAACGAGTTACAAAATATGTATTAAGATTGAGGTTTAATGTCTTCATTATGAAGACATTTAACCATGAATTTATGTTACGAAATTTGAAAAGTTGGGCAAAAAAATGCCCAATAGTTTAGGGATGTAATGGTAATTTCAATTTCAATTATGTTAATCTAAACCCTAACATATAAAAGTAAAAGTTTTTTTTCTTTGTGATCTAATCTCATTGTTGAAAAAATACCTAGCCACATTGTTCGTCTTATTTTCTTTGAAGTATTGAAAGAAAAAAAAATAGTGTGATATTTTTCTTTAAAAAATTTAGAGATTAAAGATTGTGAGTGGAAGCCTACACTTCAATTTATTGGTAACGAGAATAGCACGGAAGGCCGAGTGATATTAAAAAAATTATCTTCTCATTCTTTTTTGAGGCTGATTCGGGGTTGTCTTTGGGCTGTTATGGATGTTAAAAAAACACTTATAATTATTGTAGAGGATTTAGAATAATGAGCATAATTTTATGGTATTGTAGCATTGAATAGTAATCGCAAGTACTGTAGTATGGAACAGTAACAGCGTGCATTGTAGTTTTGAATAGTAACTGCGCGCATTATAGCGTGACCAGTGACCCGCGAGCACTGTAGCATGAATAGTAAAATTATTACTGTTCATAAAAAATAACACAAAACAGTTGCTAAAAGGGCTGAACATATTCGGCAATGAGGAGGGAAGAGCGGAAAATTTTTCAAGTTTGATCTTGGTGCCTAACACGCTTCCACCGCGCGAGAAATTATTTCCTACAATTGGCATCATAGCGAGGTTGAAAAATATTCAAACTTTTCTCTTTTTTATTTTAATTATGTGATAATTATGGTTGGTTTATTTTTTATGTATGAGATGTAGGAAAATAAAATTTTATATGTCATAAGAGTGGGCATAAAATAAATAAATTTTATGTAATAAAATTATTCAAGTGGTGATTTTTTATTTATTGTCTAAAAAATACATTGGTCGAAAATTTTTCTGGCTCTTATTTTTTATGTTATTTATTTTGGGAATGTAAGGCCATAAGACAATTTTGCAAGTGTTGTAAAATTATTTATTTATGTAATTTTATGTTGTATCCATATTTAATGTACATGGTGGAACCGTTGCCGTCAACAACATAATAAGGAGGTATTATCACTCAAGTCATTACATGGAGTTAGAGTTGAAGACCAAATGATGCCTTGATGATTTTGTACTAATTAGATTAGTTTATAAAAAATAAGAGTCTGGTCAATACATTAGTTTTGTTTAATTCAAATGGTTTTGAATAACATGTCATATAGCATAGGATGGCCACTCATGCATTATAACATGTCATGGCATTATATGCATGTTTAATAATAATCAAAGCATAAAAGTTATGTAAATTTAAATTGTAAATAAATTAAATAGTTAATTAAATAAGTTAAAATTTAGTAATTCGGAAAAAGATAATTAATAATAGACTAGTTATTTATTTTGGTATATAGGATGGAAACCCGACTATAATTTTTATAGCCGATCCTGAATGGATTGTAGTGTGGTTTGCACTCGGGATACAATTCCACGTACCAAGAAAATTAACATAGGTCACATGTAATTTAATTAAATAATTGTTAAGATCCCGAAATCAAAATTTTAAACTTTAAATAGTGAACTAAAATTTTAAGAGTTAAATTTGAAATAGCTCACTAAAGGAATGCTAAATTAATGTTTAATTAAGTTATATTAGTTGAGACTAATAAATTAGTGGACAAAATTTTAAGTGTTAAAATTACATATGTCCCTAATAATCCGCTAGTATTAATTAGGTTAGGTTTTTAGCAGCTCATAATCTAAGCAAATTAGATTCTAGTGTAATAGAAATCTTAAATTTTAAAATAGTGAGTGGGAGAGGGATATATGACAATATATCATATGATCTCCGTTGTTAGTTCGATAACATGAGATTCAAAAGGCGAGCGCCTCGAGACGTCTTTGTTTTTGTCCCCCTATGGGTGGTGTTCATTTTGGATCAATATCAAGATCGATTCCGAGAGGATAGGAATTTTAGAAGTATCTGGTGAACTGACCAACCCTACAGCGACACTTCACTAGTTAAGTCCAAGAGTTCCGAAACAACGGTTACACTCTCAAAGGAATGATTAAATGTTAATCAAAATTCATTGATCAAATCAAACAGTGGTTGATTAATAGATGAATAAGAGTTATTCCCGCATATATTAATCAATTGAGATTGTCTCGATCTAACATGTAAATATTTGACCTATTCTAAACGGAGGCATTTATTTTGGAATGTTAAGTTTCCATGGCATAATAATTATTTTTAGGTTTCTAATTCATTTTACATGATCCATGGCATCATGTTTAATTTTATACCAAAATGCTCGTGATGATTTAATATGCGATGAATGAAATTTTAAATACATGTTTGTTAGTTAAAATTTTAGCCATTTTTCTCAAATTATTTCCTTACTGGCAAATGATAAAATTACAAGTGAAAGTTACGTTAAATAAAACGTAACATAAAAGATGTCCTGGTCTTTGAAGACTTTAATTTATCTTGAAGGAGAAGTGTCCTCCAGAGCCAAGCTGTATATGATACTCACCAAAGGAGGGTACGGCCAATTAGAAGACCCATTACTACTTGCTAGCAGGGATGTCAATTTTCTTGCTGCAAAACATGAACCAATTGCTACAACATCTATGAAGATGGAGTCATTGCAAGACATATTCGGGTACCCTTCGGAGCAGTAACGTCATGAGGCAGTTGGTCTCAGTGATGACCACGAAGATAAGGAATAGACATCCATCTAAGAGAACATCTTGAGGATGATAACCCACTTCAATGCGGCCGCCCCATAGCTAGGTGACCATGATCATAGGGTCTCTTTTGAAAAGTTTCATGCAGTTTAGCAACAACTAAGTTGTGAACAAGTTAAAATTCACTCTTACATAACTGCTAAATGAGCTCACCTCTTAGGAGTCCATGTTGATGGATCCTCGTAAGCCTAGTGGAGAGGCAAGTGTTGCCGGATCTTTTAAATCTACAAAGAAAAGGAAAAAAACACTAGGAATGCTAAATGTACCGCGCTACTTGATACATGGAAAGAACTTACTGAAGGTAATTTTACCATGAGAGTTAGGACAAATGATTTGTTTCAGTAAAAGCTGTGGGAGTTACCAGTTTGTATTTTTAAATAATAGTTATTTGAATTTAAACAAAGTTTGTTTTTATTCATGTTTTAACGCAGAAATTTGATTTTTATTTCAAAACTGTTGCATGATGATTTTTTCCATTTTATTTAATAATAATAGTTATTATTCAAAAATGGATTATCAATATGCATAAGAATTAGGAATAACTTGTATGTGTTAAGACTGTTAACACATAACTTACTGCTCAACACTGAGATGTTTAAGGTTGAAAAACCCAAAACTAAACGATAAAGGATTTCTCACGATAACATATATAGGTGGTATCTCAGACTTGGCCATATGAACCTTGACAAGATAAACAATATTAGTAGATGTGGATCTTTAAGTCAGTTAAATGAACACACCTTACCAGTCTATGTAGTCTAGGCGGGTAATATGACTAAGAGACATTTTATTAGAAAAAGGCTAAGAGCCAATTAATCACTCAGTGGTTATGAATATTTCGTCATATTTTTCGATGACTATTCTAGATATGATATGTTTACCTAATGTAGCATAAAATAGGTACCTTTAAAAAGTTCAAACAGTATCGAATTAAGGTTGAGAACTAATTAGGTAAAGCTATAAAAATTTTAACGATCAGATCGTGGAGGAGAATACTCGACAATAAATAACTTCGTGAAGTCCTTAGTTGAGCATGAGATAGTAACCCAACTCATAGCACCTGGAAACACCACAACAGAATGGTGTTGCAGAAAAGATAAATAAAACCCTACTAGACATGATGAGATCATGTTTAGTCACAGTTCATTGCCTATTTCTTTTAACGTTGTACATCACAGACATCAATGTGTATCCTTAATGTAGTTCCATTTAAGTCTGTTTTAAGACTCCCTTAGAGTTGTGGAGTGATCGTAAAGCTAGTTTACGATATTTTCATGTATGGGAGTGTCTAGCACATATGCTGAAGAACAAGACTACAAAGTTGGAATCGCGTTTAAGGTGTGCCTATCTGTAGGCTATCCTAAAATAGATTATGGTGGATTCTTTTATAGTCTAGGAAGAGATTAAATTGTTTATATTTCTTGAGGAATACTATATGGGAGAATTAAAGCCTCGTAGTAGAGTGGTACTCGAGGAGATACTTTCTTAAAAGAACAATACCTGATCAAAAATAGTTGTTGAGATTTATAATAACGTAAAAGCTTCGACATCTGAGTGTCAGATGTAGTCATATTAGGAGAGTCTATCACATAGACACAGTGGGAGAGTTGTACGATAGCCTAATCGTTATCGAGGTATTGGAGAGCAAAAGTTGTCACCTCCAATAATGGTATAGATTATCTATTGAGCTATTGTAGTGCAATGGATGATCCTGATAAAAGGAATGGCTCAAAGCCATGAATCTCGAGATTGAGTCTGTGTACTCAAACTCAGTCTAGAATCTTGTAGGCCAACATGATGGAGTAAAACCTATAGGTTGCTAGTGGATCAACAAGAGGAAGAGATGAGTAGATGGGAAGGTACAGACCTGCAAAGGTGGGTTAGTGGCCAAGGTTTATACCTAGAAAGAGGAAGTTGTCTATGAGGAGATTTTCTCACTAGTAGCATGCTTATATTTAATCGCACTCTTCTTTCCATTACCACATACTATGAATATGAGATATGTCAGAGAGACGTCAAGAAAACATTCTTGAATGGTATTCCTGATGAGAGCATCTATATGGTACAACCAGAGGGGTTCGTAGCCGAATGTCAAAAATAAAAGGTTTGCAAGCTGAAAATGTCCATCTATAGATTCAAACAGGCATCTTGATCTTGAAATATAAGATTTGATGCAATAATCAAGTCTTGTGATTTTGAGCAGAAATTCGATAAGCCTTGTATATACAAGCGTGTCATTGATAGTAATGTGGTTTTTCTCGTATTATACATCGATGATATTTTACTCATTGAGAATGATGTAAAAGTATTATCTGAAATAAAACCATGGCTAGCTAACCAATTCCAAATGGAAGATTTTGGATAGATGAGTTATGTACTTGGGATCCAGATTATTCGGGATCACAAGAGGAGATTGTTAGCTGTGTCTCAGACATCTTATATTGACAAGATTATTATGTTGTTCTGGATGTATAATTCCAAGAAAGGCAATTCTTTTTTTCTGACATGAAATTCACTTGTCGAAGGAATAGTTTCCTAAGACACCTCAACAAGTGAGAATGTGAGACATATCCCACATGCCTCTACTGTTGAAAGTCTCATGTATGTTATATTTTTCAAAGTACGAGACCAGACATCCATTATGCAGTGGGAGTAGTCAGTAGTTTTTAGTGTAACCCAGGATTAGATCAGTGGATGGCTATAAAGTATATTCTCAAGTATTTTATGAGAACGAAAGATTATATGCTTGTATATTCTAGAGAAGATATGATCATTTGAGGATATACAAAATCTTATTATCAGACGGTTGTAGATTATGAGAAATCAACATCTGAATCAGTATTCACTCTAGTTAGTGGAGCCATAGTATATAGGAGTATAATGCAATCTAGCATTGCGAACTCCACAATGAAGGATGAGTATGTAATAGCTTGTGAAGCAACTAAGGAAACAGTATGGCTCCATAAATTCTTAGGAGGTCTGGAAGTTGTTCCAGATATGGATAAACCAATCATATTTTATTGCAATAATTGTGGTATAGTAGTAAATTTGAAGGAACCAAGAAGCCACAAGAGATAGAAGCATATAAAGAGGAAATATCATCTCTTTAGGGAGATGTTGTAGATAGCGTCTACAGAGAATCCGGCTGATCCATTTAATAAGACATTGACGGCTAAAGTTTTTAAAGGTCACCTAGAGGGTCTAGGATTATGCGATATATCTCATTTGATTTAATGCAAGTGGGAGATTGTTGGGATATATGCCCAAAAGTGTAATGTAATATATAAACAAGATTTTATTATAAGTAATAAACGATGTTGTTATTCATTTATTATCATATTGATTTCAAAGTCGCATATTATAAATTATTATGTATACCATTATATACTAAATGTACTTTCAGACTTAGTGTATAAGTGTTATACACAAGAGGATTTAAGTCTTAAATTAGTAATCTTAAATAGTCTATAAAGAGAAAACAAAGACGGGCACTTTATTTGTGGTTTATCTACAGCTTCGGTCCATTCTATATTATATGAAGACTTTGATATGGGTTCGTTCATGTGGTGACATGGGAATATAGGCACCTTATATGATGCGATCATATAGGTTTGGACCAAGATAGAAATGAATTTCTTTTAATATCCGTTAAATAAATAAACTCATATCATTCTAATAGACGATTATGTTAGTGTTCCTAGAACATGCCAAGGATCTAATAAGCATGAAAGCATGTTCATAAATTCAAAATAAGTTGCGGAATTACTTACATTGAATGGATTTGAGCTTTTAAATTTTGAGAAGAAGATCCAAGATGCTTCCTTTGTTGATTCCAAGCTTTGAGTTGAAGATCTCCAAGATCCTTCCTTTGTTGATTCCAAGCTTTTGAAGTTGTTTCCCTATCACCTTTGTTGATTTGTGAAGTGCTAGCTCATTTGAAATTGCAACAAAATCAAAGTGTAGAGAGGATGGCCATTCACGCCCAAGTTGAGAGAGTTCTAGGGTTTTTTTTTTGTTCCATGTATGTTAGAAGTGTGATGCATACACAAGTGAAGAGAGAGAGAAGAGTTTTAGGTAAAACCAATTTACCCTTTTACCTAAACAAGGTAGTTGGGTAAATGGTTTCACCAAAACCATTCCAAGGTAGTTGGATGGTGGGTGGCTTGGCATAAATGCCAACTACCCTCCCAACTACCACATGTGAAGTGGGCCCCACATTTGAATTCAAAATTCAAATGTCTCTACGAACATTTGCCGCGGCTCGGTTCCGTTTAATCCGATTAAACGAACTTTTGTCGCTAAATAATTAAATCTAATTTAATTAAATAACGATGCCTCACAAATATATTACGAATGTCGTCTACGAATTAATTCTAAATTAATTCGCTCGTTCGCATTAAAGTCCAACTTTTATTTCGTAATGAAATTCAATTCATATTAATATATCCGATATATTAATTTTAGCCCATGCGAATAAATTAAATAGAAAAATCAAATTTAACTATTAAATTTATTTTACCGATTAATTCCAAATTAATCGCGTTCTCTCTCTTCTGAACACATTTAATTCCAGATTAAATAATACCTCAATTAATCCCAGATTAATTTTCTCTCTCTTAATTAATCCCAGATTAATTATCTCTCTTAATTAATCCCAGATTAATTCTAATTAAATCAACTGTCATCGGTGAATCTTTGGGAAGCGACCCAAGAGATCCCTGGATATGTTGGCAGTAAATACGATCATCGGATTATCCGAATACGTGCGTACCTCGTACCACGTGCTTACCGATTTACAAGACATAGTTGGCTTCTAGCAAAGCACCGTGCCTACCCAATTCTCCAGAAATATTCTTACTGGAATATATAATCTATGTCAGGCGTAATATATGTAGTATTGCGTATTGCGATCCAGTATCGGATGTCACGTGCTAGGCCTGGGGCTGGAACTGTGTCTGCCCCGTACGAAGCACATGTCGGATGTCTGGTAACTAGTCTCTATAATCAGATATACATGACCTAGTCATAACATCCCGATGACTGCAGTACTTAAGAGCACTAGTACCGTATCCTACGTGACATCATCTCCACTATGACTGGAGTGATACTTCCGTCTTGACATCACACCCAATACACTACGATTCTCAATATACCCATCAGAGGCGTACACAGAACCGATCAAAGCCCTGGACGACCAAAACTAAAGCATACCGATTGTCGCAAGCATTAGCGGTGCAAGTCTCAGTTTAAGACCAAATACAGCTACCCTGATTTCGGACTTCCATAGACACATAGTCATACCACCAATGGAATTCCGAGGGGTCTATCCAGAGCGAAGCTATTTTCCGTACCATCGGTAAAACACAACCTCCTATTGCACTTGCATGAGTATCATATACCCAAATATATGAGAACTATGCCGTTATGATCTCACATAACACGCACAAGTGTAATACTAGTTTATTCCGCATTATCGATGTCCAGTCTCGATAATACTACGACTAGGGATATTTAATGATTAATCCTTCGTGGACTGATACTGTCTCATATCATCTCAATCCAGGAACTAATTATAAGGACCTCCTATCATTTATACATCTAGGTGATCTAATCACAAATGATAAGAGTGCAATCTCCTTGTCACATAGTTAATTTGTACAACAACACCATGATCTGTACAAATAGTGACGCTATGGGTCATAATTGTCCAACAGATTATATATAGGTTGATTTGAATCCTGAGTGTATTGCGAACTTCTACATAGCAGGCTATGTCCTTTGATTTACAAAAGTGGATTTGGTAAAGAAATCCTGACCAATAGCTATGTATTTTGGGTACATGGTTTTGTGTGTGGTTGGGGACGTTTTACATTGATATGGAATCCACTCCTTCTTGCGAGAAGTAGATGAGTATCTTCATCAAGGGTTGATTTGGTACTTGAACGGTTAGAGCATTCAAGTCTTTCTATTGCGAGTAGAAAAAATAATATCCATAATAGTTATGAATAAATCGTTCATTTGAGAATCAATGGTACTTATGGCACAAAATAATTAGAGGGGTATAACGGATATTATGACCCAACTCTAATTAAGAATACTTGTGGAGGGTCGAGTTGTATGCAATGATTATATCGGTGGATACCGATGAGTTTTGGTATAAAATATAACTACATTAACGAGAGTGCAGCTTTAGGTTTTTTATTGTTGATCCTGTGAAAACTTGCATTTTTTACCTATTTATGTTCAACATTTGAGAACATGTTCAGCATAAAAGTTGTAAGTCTTGATCTAAGCTTTCTAACCATATAAAGATCACTAAAATAAAACATCAAGAGCACACGATAAGGCTTAAATACCAAAATTTACTTGTGACTCAATTAAGCTGACAAAGAAAATATTGGAACTGAATATTTGTCCCGAACCCCGAGTGGGATTTCCAAGATTTCTAAGCTACTAATACATGACTAGATGCATAACGACATATCATGCATGATAAATTTACTATACTAGATATGTCTGGAATAACCGTGGTGTTACATTTACTGATAGTCATACTGCTCTTAATGAGCCTATCATGAGATACAGACCTACTATGAGTCTTCATGCACCATTTAGGTTCATCATCCTGGATATCATAACCTCACGCTTCTTTCGAGACTCCCTTACACTTATCGGGATGGCCTTGTAGGGCGCGCACTGTATTCCTGTAACTGTTACATGTTCCGCATGTTGAGCGCTCATACCTCCACGCTTTGGCACCCTGAGTACCTTAAATTGATAAACAGTCTAAAATAGCCTTGGTAAGATTCGGTCAAGTATAAGGCGATCTGAGGTGTATTTCCCTTCCATGCTAGGGTCAACCATTCATCGTTATTGAAATCTTACGGCTTCACCGATCGGACTGGTGAGCTGCCAACACTATACGTGTCCCGCTTATTCTCCTCTGAGCTCGAATGATCTGATTGAAGTGCTATCAATACGAATACATGCTATGTTGGATTCCCTAACGTACCTACTAGAGTCTATACTAGGTCCTATGGCTAGGAAGTAGGGTGTGTCACATATGAATCTGAGAGTGTTGTTACTAATATCTGTCTTAGTACAGCTGTAGTCTGGTGGATGTACTAATACTAAGGTTACTGTAATGGATGGATGTTATGGTCTTGTTATGATTTGGGATATTACTGTTTCGAACTGCTTTAGGGGGTTTCAAATGGTGACTAAGTACCAACGGGGAAAAGGTGTGCTACTGAAATGAGTGAGAGTGGTTATTCGGTTAGGGCTATCAGGGTTGCTGCTATTATTGTCGGACACATAAATCTGCCAACCTGCACATAGGTTTCTGTATGTGCTGCATGTTTTGAGTACATATGTCTTCTTTATGCACTAAACTTATTTCACTGTCTGATTTCGGGGATTTTAAATAAAAAACGAGGGTTACTGGACTTGATGGGAAAGTATACTGCGAGAATCTGGGAATGTGTTGTCATTGTTTATCTTGGCTCGTCTGATGCCTAATTGGGTAGTTGTTTATTATCAGGGATAAGTTTCGAGATGATGGGTGTAAGGATTTGCCGTTGTGATTAACGAATAAACATTTCTGTCAACCTGTCAATGATTTCCTGCGTGAGTCATCTATTCTGGGTGAAATCGCCTTGATCATTTATTTTGTTTGGTTCATTGACTTATTCTTGGTGTTTCGTGATGAGAATCTGTCTGGAACAAGTCAAGCAAACCCACACGAGATTGAAATCGTTCCCAAAAAAGTCAAGACAGTTGAGGTTGAAACTCTAAATCTCTGAAGAACAGTCAACTGAAACCTAGAATTCTAATGGGAGGACCATAAAGGATTAGCAAACTTTTGATAAGCCAAATTCAATGAGAACAAGTGGATGGATACTCACAAGCTCATGGAAATATGTATTTTTATTAAAAGATAGGTTGTTTTTTAAAACAGAGCCAAAATTAACCTTTTATTAGGAGGCTTTAACTAAAACCATAACCCACTAATAAGAAAAGATAAAACTACCCACATGCCAACAAACATGTATACTAAAATTAACCTAGGCTAACCCCACATGCATACCCATGCATGCTTAACCCAATTCCTAAACATAATAATAGATCCTTAGTAACATGCTAATATAAATGAAAGGGCCAAATTAAAACAAATATCAAGCCTAAATAAAGTAACAATAAACTAACAAATAAATGTGCCTAAAGTAGGCCTAAGTATTAGGTTGTTCCACAGCCAGAATAAGGTTCATCATCATAGGATCGTCAATCTTCAAGCCCATGTTCAATGTAGTAGAGGCTCGCGCTTGGTTTGTGAATAGTCGATTATGACCCTCTGAACTAGTTCATGCATTGTTTCCTTGATCCTTTTAGCTCGAGACCTAGTAATTGGATCCTTTGGAATGTGCACAGTAGTGGTCCATCCTTATGCATCCTAGGCCTCATCATTCTCCCTCTCCTCAAAAGGATTCGACCTTGAATATACATCAAACAAAGATAGATCAAAAATATTTAATGGAACAGAAACATTATTACTTATCTGGAAGATCCACTTTGTAGACGTTGTCATTGATATTCTCAAGTATCTAAAATGGGCCATTGCCTCTCGGTTGGAGCTTGGATTGGCATTTCTTTGTAAATCTCTCCTTGCGTATATGCACCCAAATCTAATCGCCTAGTTCGAACGACACAGGGCGTCTGTCCTTATTGGCATGGAGGCATCTTGTTCATTTTTTTCTCAATGTGCTTTCGTGCCCTCTCATGACTAGACTTGACCAAATCATCCATGCGCTTACCATCCATACTAACCCTCTCATCAATGGGCAAAAGCAATAAATTCAGAGGCGTTAGTGGGTTAAAACCATACACAATTTCAAAAAGAGAATAAGAAGTAGTGGAATGAATACTACGATTATATGGAAACTCAATAAAAGACAAACATTCTTCCCATGACTTCAAATTCTTAGAAATAATAGTACGTATGAGTTGAGACAAATTCTTATTGACTACCTCAGTTTGACCATCAGTCTATGGGTGACAAGTGGTGGAAAATAAAAATTTAGTTCCCATCTTACCCTATAAATTTTCTAAAAATAACTTAAGAACTTTGCATCCTTGTCTAATACTATACTCATAGGCACTCCATGTAAACGTACAACTTCTCGAAAAAATAGGTCAGCAACTGTGTGGCATCATCTGATTTTTGACATGCAATAAAGAGTGCCATCTTTCTAAAAAGATCAACCACAACAAAAATATAGTATTGTCCTTTCTAGATCTAGAAATCCTAACATAACGTTCATGGAAACATCTACCCAAGGTGTCTGAGGAACAAATAATGGCGTACAAAGCCCATATTGTTGAACTTCAGATTTAAATTTCCGACAAGTAATGCACCCATCAAAAATACGCATCATATGCTCTTCATTTTAGGCTAATAAAAGTGTTCATGAATGAATGTAGGAGTGAAGCGGGGTTTACCGCTATGCCTATGTTGTTCGGCGACCACGACTCTATTGGGCTCGCAGCTCGTAGAGAGTACGGAGTAGCCCGCGGCGTACTAAACCGGAGAATAAAAGAGTCACCACCTAGTGTGAACTTGGAAAATATTTAAGACCGCACTCACCCCTCGCAAGGGAAGACCTCAAACCGTTGGGTTCAAAATGGTCCCTTACTTATGCCAGTATAATGGACAGGTTCACACAATGGTATAGCCAAGTCTTATGTAATTCATGCAAGATAATTCAAATAAGCACACAAATTTTCACATCTATAAACATTAATATAAATAAAAGCAAACTAAATTAAGAAATACAAGGTACGATAACAAGAATCATAATAATCAAAAGTAAATAAAACGTCAATAAATAAATAGTAAACAAAAGGGGGATTAGTCACGCATATATGAGTATTTCCTAAGTGGTACGTGGAGTTGTATCCCAAGTACAGACCGCACTACAGTCCATTCGGATTCGGCTACGGAATTTACGTCTGGGTTTCCATCCGATATACCACAATAGATAATACCATATGTAAATCATTAATACAATATAAATAAAAAATAGACATGAAATAATATAATAACGAACAAAAAAATAAAGGCGAAATAATAACGATAAATAAATATGCAAAAGATAAATAACAAACTAATAGCGAAATAATAAAATAACGGTGAATAAATAAATAAAAAAAGATAAATAATGGAATGCCAAAAAAAAAAAAATGTGACTAGAAACTTGGCCGTCTTTAATGTAGGACTTCGCATACCTGGCTTGACGTATTTCACATCCAGCCAGACATGCCTTGTCCGAAACTATAAAAATAAATAGGGTGCCCTCAGGTCTTACCTTTAAAGTTGCTTCTCAGAAGTGCGTTAGGCCGTCGCCGGAAGGATCGAAGCCGGCTCACTGTTTGCTGTTTCTGGTTCGCTGTTTCACTCGCTATTTTGCTATTTTTTTCCCGCTGTTTGCTATTTGATGTTTCACTATTTATTTGTCTGCTATTTGCTGTTTTTGGGCTGTTGTTTTTGCTGTTTTTAGCTGCTGTTTTGGCTATTTTGGGCTACTATTTTTGGTGATTTTGGGGGCTGTTTTGCTGCTATTTTTGCGGTTTTTTAGGGACTATTTTACTGCTATTTTGTTTTTTTGCATTTTTATGGACTGTTTTGGGTTATTTTTACTGTTGGTTTCGGTGACTGTATGGGGTGTTTTGTTGGCTAATTTTTGGTACTTGTAGGGGCTATTTTTTTGGTTGATTTTCGGTATTTGTAGGGGCTGTGTTTTTGGTTGATTTTCGGTGCTTGTATGGGCTGCTTTTTTGGTTGTTTTCGGTGGTTTTGGGACTGATTTTTGGTGCTTGTAGGGGCTATTTTGTTGGTTGTTTTCGGTGGTTTATGGGATGTTTTTGGGACTGATTTTCCGTGTTGGAAGAAGAAGAAGAAGATGAGCTTTTGTTGATGTTGTCGTGTGTGTCCAATGTGTGTGTTTGATGTGTGTGTAAGCCTCATCAATGCGATGATTTTGGTCTCTTTTTATAATGATTTGGATGGATCTCCAAAATAGGGAATAAATCACATTGATTTAGGGAATATATTATTTTGGGATACAATCTCATATATTTGGTGAGGGGGATATCAAATCTTGTTAATTGGAAAGGATGAGATATCAAATCTTGTTAATTGGAAAGTGATTTGAGGGATTTTAGACATGTGTTTTGCATGGAATTTCAAATCTTGTTAATTGGAAAGTGATTTGAGGGGATTTGTACATGTGAATTGCATGGGATTTTCTTATTTGGGAAGGTTTGGGCATGTGGATGCATGGGCTTGGTGTAATGGCGTGTATGGCATGGGTTGCAGGGTAATGGGCCATGTGGATGGGTTGTATGGGCTTTCATGGGTTGCAGGGGTTTTGGGCCGAGGCTAAGGTTTGAAACAGAAACTGACTGAGTGAATCTGAGGCTGGCTAGTGAGTCCGAATCCATGAGGTGCTAATTTTGGAGTTTTTTTTCTTCCGGCATTCGTTTCCCGTGACTTCCATAACTTTTCAGGTAGTGCCTCCATACGAGGCTCATCATTGGGCTTATGCAAAAATACAATGTCTACAGTCGCCCCACTTTGATGGGGCTTGTGCAGTGTGTGACAGTGACAACCATATCAAAGTTATACATGTATTTTTGCTTACATGGTTCATCGGCCTTTGCCGGACTTACCTGTTGTTTCGCTGCTGGTGTGAGATGTTTCAATCTCTGAGTTGAGTTGATTTGATGGTGAGGTGCTTCGACCTCTGGGATTCATCCCTGCGAGATGCTTCGCACTAGGATTTATTCCCGAACTGAAGTTGATGATGTGGCCTCGACCTTGGGATTCATCCCTGCGAGATACTTCGATCTCTAGGATTTATTCCCGAACTGAAGTTGATAATGTGGGCCTCGACCCTGGGATTCATCCCTGCGATATGCTTCGATCTCTAGGATTTGTTCCCAAAATGACGGCGAGGTACTTCGACCCCTGGGCTTCATTTCGGAACCGTGTTGGGTGTGAGATGGTTCATTCCCGAACTGTTCCTGAGTGTGAGATGGTTCATTCCCGAACCGTTCCTGATTGTGAGATGGTTCATTCCCGAACCATTCCTAGTGTTTGATGGTTCATTCCTGAACCGTTCCTGGTACAGAATGGTTCATTCCCGAATCGTTCCTGAGTGTGAGATGGTTCATTCCCGAACCATTCCTGAGTATTAAATGCTTCGATCTCTGATGCGCTTTGACTTCTGGGATTTGTTCCCGCACTAATGGGTGATGGCGTTTTGGTCCACCTGTATGACTCTTCGATCCGCTGGGGAGTTTTTTCTATGTTGATGAGGTGCTTCGACCTCCGGGATTCATTCCCAAACTGTTGATAATGTGGGCCTCGCCTCATAGGATTCACTCCCAAAATTGTTGATAATGGTGGTGAGGCACTTCGACCCTTGATTCATCCTCATTCCCGAGGTTGTTATCCATACCCAGAGTGTCATTCCCGGCTTGCTTGTCCTCATTCCCGAGGAGTTGCTCATCATCATTCCTGAGGTTATTCTCCATTCCCGGAGTGCCATTCCCGGCTTGCTCGTCCTCGTTCCGAGGAGTTGCTCGTATTTGCCGTTTTTTCTTTTTCTTCAAAGCCTGCGAACATAAAATAAAATTATGTGTATGCGACATGTATGCATGTATCCATGGATGCATTCCCTATTGTTGGACAATTATGACCCATATCATCACTATTTGTAATAAACATTGTGTTTTTGTATAAATTAACTATGTGATAATAGGAATTTGCTATTTTATCATTTTGTAATTGGATTACTTGGATATGTATAAATGATAAAAGTCCTTATGATTAGTTCCGGATTAATAAGATATGAGACGGTATTAATCCACAAATGGTTTAATCATTAAATATCCCTAGTCGTAGTATTATCGAGACTGGACATCGATAATGCGGAATAGACTAGTATTACACTTGTGCGCGTTATGGAAGCTTAATGACATAGTTCTCATATATTTAAGTATTGGATACTTATGCAAGTGTGATAAGAGGTTCTGTTAGACTTTGGACCGGGAACAGCTTCGCTCTGGATAGACCCATCGGAGTCCCATTGGTAGTATGACTATGTGTCTATGGGAATCCGAATCAGAGGAGGTGTATGTGGTCTTAACCTGAGACTTGCATCGCTAATACTTACGACAATCAATATGCTTTGGTTTTGGTCGTCCGGAGTTTTAATAGGTTTTGTGTATGCCTGTACTGGGTTTATTGAGAATCGTAGTGTATTGGATGTGATGTCAAGATGGGAGTATCACTTCAGTCATATGGAGATGATGATCACACAGGGATACAGAACTAGTACTCTTAAATGCTGCAGCTATCGGGATAGTATGACTAGGTCATGATTATCCGATTACAGAGACTAGTTGCTAGTGATCCGATATATGCTTCGTACGGGGCAGACACAGAGCCAGCCCCAGGCCCAGCATGTGACATCTGATACTAGATCGTATTACGCAATACTTTGTATACTACGCCTGATACAGATTATATATTCCTCGTTGAATATTTCTGGAGAATTGGGTAGGCACGGTGCTTTGCTAGAAGCCAACCATGTCTTGTAAATCGGTAAGAACGTGGTACAGGGTACGCAAGTGTTCGGATAGTCCGATGACCGTATTTACTGCCAACATATCCAGTGATCTCTTGGGTCGCTTCCCAAAGATTCACCAATGACATTTGACTCGAACAGAATTAATCTGGGATTAATTATGAGAGAGAAAATTAATCTGGGATTAATTACGGCAAGACTTAATCTGAGATTAGATTCGTACAGAAGAGAAAACGTGATTAATTTGGAATTAATCAGTAAAATAAATTTAATAGTTAATTGGATTTTTCTATTTAATTTATTTATTTGGGATAAAATAATATATCGGATATATTAATTGAAATTGGATTTCAATACGGAATTAAAATTGAATTTTAATTCAAGCGAACGAATTATTTGGAATTAATTCGTACGCGACTTTCGTAATAATTTTACTAGGCATTATTATTTAATTAAATTGGATTTAATTACGTCACAACGGAAAATTCGTTTAATCGGATTAAACGAACCCGAGCCCAAAGTGTGTTGTGTAAGCCAACTTGAATTTTGAATTTAAGTGGTGGGACCCACTAACTTACATCAATTGTCACCAAGTTGATGGAAGTAGTTGGATGCATTTAATACATTTTTCTTCCAACACATTTAGTCTTTTGCTTTTTGGAAAAGATATACACCTTTTGGAAATCAACTTTAGTATTTTTTTTTGGAAAACAAAATTATCAAAGAAAACTCTCTCTTCCTCCTCCTTTGTTATTGCCGTGAGCTCCTCTTTCTTCCTTGGAATTTTTGTTGCAAAATTTCAAGCATTTCTAGCACTTTGTGAGTCTTTGAAGCTGATAAGGAAACTCACCCTTGAGTTTGGAATTCAAAACAAAAGCTTGGAGCTTCCATCCAACAAAGAATTTTTGAAATCTCTAATCCAATCAATGTAAGTTTTTCCGCAACTCACTTGATTATTCACACTAGAATCATGTTAGGATCCTTGAGATGTCTTGGACAAACTAACAATTGTATCATGAGCCACCTAAACTTGATTTTAATTTCTATGGTTTATGGACTTTAATTTGGGTATTTTGCTTTGAGCTTGTAAATGTCTAAATTGATTGTTTAGTTGTGATTAGATGATAATAACTAAGGGTTGTGTATCATTGGATTTGAGAAAAATTGATTAGATTAATTTTCCCCAATATTCCTCACTTGGCCGAACCTATATCTTAGAAGCTCTCATGGTGATTTTTTTGATTTAGACTATGGATGAGTTTAAAGCATGAAATGAATATTAATTATTGGTTTAATTGGATTGAAATCAAAATTGAATGTTGTTTCATGTGATTGCCGTGGGATGTAGCATGTTGAATGGATTGATTTTGCCTCAATTTTGTGTTGGACATGAATTTGAGAATTAAGGTATGATTAATTAGATTAATTGATGTTTTTGAAACATTAGATTAATTGATTAATAATATTAATTACACTTTAATTAAATTATTGTGATATTTGGAATATTATGTTAATATAAATTAGTCATTAAAATTGGATTGGGCTAATTTGTTATATTTGGACTAATGGGCTCGGTTGGGCCGAGTTTGGTTTTGGACAATTGGGTGGATCCAATTGGGCCTAAAACTATTTCCATAAAGTCCAAATATGACTTTTGGGCCTTTAAAAAAATTTAATTGGGCCTAAATTGATTTTTGGCATAGGGTGATTCCTAATTGGGCCTTGGCATATTGGGTTTGATCCATTATGGCCAAAGCTCATGCCTAAAGAATTAACCGAAAGCCCATTGGACTTAAATTGAATAGTATTGGATGCTAATTGGGCCTTTGAGACCCATTTAGATTGGATTTGGAATCCAAATCTAAAAGGCACTATTATAAGTGTAATTATTTAATTTGAAATTAAATATGAATTAGTATTGGATACAATTTAAACTGGATTTAAAATTGTAGTTCGATATAATTCAAGAATACGTACTTTGAGTATTTATTCTTAAATGAGTTGGACTCGCGCAAATCAACTCGTTGTATGAACATTGGATGATCATTAATTGAAGATTAATTAATTGGATTAGATTGATTGACAGTATGCTTTGTGTGTATACTTGGATGTATTTGTATGAATAATGTATATCGGATGAATATTAGATGGGTGTGGGCAATTTTGGAAATTATTGTAAGTATGGTACTTATTTATTAAATTGGACCTGCGTGTCCAGCCTTTCACCTCCTTATCTCATTGTATTTCTCTTCTCACCAATTCCCCTCAATGTAAATGAGGTTTCTTTAATGTATTATGTAATTGGGTAGAAGTATGTAAAGTGCTAGTGGGAGAGAGGAAATTGAGAGATTTGTTCTAGGAACAAATTTTGTTATATATCCATCTGCATATCTTTATTAATTTATTTGCGCCTTATTATGCTTTTAGAATGCATGTTTAAGGGTGTATGATGAGACCAAATCAAATATAATAAATTGGTTGCCAATTTACACGAAAAACCCTCACTACAATATTAAACGTTTTCCTTCAATTGAGTGGTCATTTCTCAAGATCCAAGGTTGACTTTGATTGTTGCCCAAAGTCAAGATCATTGTCCATCACGGATGTGTTTGAACCACGAAGGCTTTGTTATATATCGCAAGTCTTGGGCAGTTGTGACTTGTTGGCCAAAGTCAAGGTCACTTCTATACATCGACGTGGATTACGAAGCTTTCCCACTGTCAATGGGTCGCGCTTAACTGGAATCATTAAGCTTGTTGAGCCAAAGCTAATGCATAGTTGATTCAGAGGAAAAGGTTAGGAAATATATATTGTATATATATCTCGGACTTGGAGGTCCACCTACCGGATCTATGAATTGGATGGGATCCAATTGATCTTAGAGATCTACCTAGTAAGTTCATACATCTTGTTGGCCGAAAAATAGTGGGAGGCCAGTATTAAATTTGCCTTTCGTTTAATACTTGCTAAATGCGCGCTTTATTTTTCGTCGTTATATATTTATATTAGTTGGACTAATATTTTATTAGTTTCTTTGAACAGTTGGACTGTATCATAATTACTCCACTTATAGTTGGTTATATAGTTAGACTATAGTAACCATTACACTTTGAGTGTACCCGATATCGTGATTAGATAGTTGGACTATTGCAATCGAGATGGCTGGAAAGATTAGCGTTAGGGACATCGTCATGGGCGATAATATCTTTAACGGCGCCAATTTTCCAGATTGGGAGATAAATCTCAGGATTGTCCTGGGAGCCGAGAAGTTGCTCTATGTTATAGATAGACCTCTCGGGCCTGAGCCCGGACATGAGCGGGTAGTTGATCATGAGTTTTGGAAGACTCATCGAGATGATAACTTTACCGCTCAATCCGTCACGCTTGCCACAATGACCCCTCAATTTCATCGTCAGAACAAAGGATTGGATCTTTATAATATGATGTTGAAATTGAAGGACCTTCACAGATATAACCTTAGATCTCAGAAGTATGAATTGAAAAAGAAGCTCTTTCGCTCACGTATGTCAGAGGGTACATTTGTCGAGTACTATGTGTCACAGATGATTGCTGACATCGAACAGCTAGGTCAGCTGGGTATAACCTTCGAGGCCGAGACTTCTATAGATTTGATCTTACAGTCTCTGCCCGACTGTTGGGGCGGGTTCATCATGAACTATAACATGATGAACCAAGAGAAGACTCTTGGAGAGTTGATGGCGATGCTGAAAGAAGAAGAGCCAGAGCTTCTGAAGGGCAAAAAGTGCGAGGCGCATCTTACTTCGACATCTCAGAAAGCC
This sequence comes from Zanthoxylum bungeanum, assembly GCA_019454045.1. Lineage (NCBI taxonomy): Eukaryota > Viridiplantae > Streptophyta > Magnoliopsida > Sapindales > Rutaceae > Zanthoxylum > Zanthoxylum bungeanum. Next base: position 33,456 of record SKCR01042348.1, read on the forward strand.
AAGGCATGGCCAAAGGCTTCTGAAGGTGTGAAGAAGAAGAAGAAAGAATGGCAAGGTAAAATCATCAAAGTCTTCTGGGAAGACTAAGGACATATCCCAGGACGTCTGCCTACACTGTGGCAAACGGGGTCACTGGAAGCGTGACTGCCGTAAGTACCAGGCAGACTTGAAGGAAATGAGGGCGGGCAAGGCTCCGGCCTCATGTATGTTTGTTATTGAAATAAACATGTCCACTACTGGTTTTAAAAATTGGATTTTTGATTCTGGATGTGGTACTCATATATGTACTGATGTGCAGGATCTGCAGATTAGCAAGGAACTGGCTTCAGGAGAGATCGACCTCCGAGTCGGAAATGGGAATAAGTCACCGTTTTGGCCGTTGGCACCTATATTTTGAATCTTCCCTCGGGGCATGTACTTAATTTAGGAGGTGTTATTATGTACCTAGTTTGACGAGAAAATTATCTCTGTATCTTGTTGACCCGATGCGGGTATACCTTGTATTCCGGAACACTGGGTGTTTTGTTTATAAAAATGATATTTTGATATGTACAGCAGATGTTAATAATGGTCTTTATATTTTGAATATAAATGAATCTCAAACATATAATATGACAAACAAAATGCTCAAATTGAGTAAAACAGATGAAACTTATATGTGGCATTGTCGTCTGGGACACATTAACAAGACTCGTATATCCACTCTTTCGAAGAATGGATACTTGGACGGATTTGATCCTAATTCATATGATGTCCGCTAATCCTGTTTATTAGGCAAAATGCCTAAAACACCTTTTAGCGGTAAAGGTATACATACGACCGAACTGTTAGCCCTCGTTCATAGTGACGTATGTGGGCCCATGTCTAGCCAAGCTAGAGGTGGATATGAATACTTCGTAACCTTTACGGATGATTCATCGCGTTATGGTTATGTGTATCTTATGAGACACAAGTCGGAAACTTTTGAGAAATTCAAAGAGTTTCGACACGAAGTAGAAAAACAGACCGGTAAAAGTATTAAAACATTACGGTCGGACCGTGGTGGAGAATACTTGAGCAATGAGTTTCTCGATTACTTGAAAGAAATGGTATTCTTTCACAGTGGACTCCTCCTGGAACACCTAAATTAAACGGTGTTCCGAATGGAGAAACCGAACTTTGTTGGACATGGTAAGGTCAATGATAAGTCGCACTGAGCTACCAATTTCCTTCTAGGGATACGCATTGAACTGTGCAATACTTATTTTGAATAAGGTTCCGTCAAGTCTGTTGGACAGAATCCGTATGAAATATAGATAGGAAGAAACCAGGTTTCTCATTCCTGAATTTGGGGTTGCTAGGCATACGTTAAACGTTTGGATGGTACCAAACTAGAACCAAATCGGATAAGTGCCTATTTCTAGGTTATCATAGGGAAACAAAGATATACTTCTACAACCTGCAAGAGAACAAACATTTGTTGTTCTCCATGCGGTTTTCCTCAAAAAGGAATTCCTAGATGTAGTGGTAAGTGGGAGGAAAGTAGAACTCGATGAAAATCAGAGTGATACTGTTCTTGGTATGAACCCCTCTCGGAACACCAACAGTTCATCAGGGATGAGACTGTTCCACAATCTTCTAATACACAAGACCGCGTAGGTCGGAGAGAGTCAGAAAACAACCTGAGAGGTATGGTTTCTGATCTCACCTCATTAGATATTAATCTTATTGAGGATAGAGCCGGCTACGTATGAGGAAGTGATACAAGGTATCGACTCTACTTTATGGCAAAAGTCATGAAGTCCGAAATGGATTCCATGTATACCAACCAAGTTTGGACATTGGTTGATGCACCAGAAGGCATTAAGCGATTGGTTGTAAATGGGTATTCAAGAAGAAGAAATATATGGATGGCAACATACAACGTACAAAGCTAGCTTGTAGCGAAAGGGTATCGTCAACGACATGGTGTCGATTGCGACGAAACCTTTCACCTGTTTCCATGATTAAATCCATTCGGATAATGCTTGCTATTTGCTATATATTTCGATTATGAAATATGGCAGATGGACGTCAAAACCGCTTTCCTTACGAAACCTTTTGGAGGATGTTTATATGGCAACAGCTTGAGGTTTGTCGTGCCAAAAACATGCAAACAAGGTTTGGCAAGTTTAATCGATCCATTTATGGATTGAAGCAAGCATCCATTCTTGGAACCAAGGTTTTGATGAGATCATAAAAGAATATGGTTTCAGTCAAAACGAAGATATTCTTTGTGTATAATAAAGTGTTTTTGGGTTTCTACTATAGTACCAAGATCATTCAAGCAATGAAATAATGTGAATACAATAAAGAAGTATGGCAGAATCATACTTACAATGATCGGATTTGCGATGCGTTGAACAAAAAAATTTCTTCAAGCTTTTCCTCCTAAGTTCGGCCAGGCATCATTTGTGCTCCATTGTTTTCCTTCAAGCTCCAAGCTTTGATTTGTGATTCCATGCTCATGAATGGGTTTCCCTATCACCTTTGAATGACCCCTTTGAGTGCTAGCACTTGAAATTTGCAACAAAATCTTGAAGAAATGATCCCTAGGCTCACGGCAACAAGAGAGAAAAAATGGCAGGCCATTCGGCCATGAGAGAAAAGAAGAAAGAGAGTTGGTGTTATGTTTTGGTTTTCTAAAAATTATCAAATCCATCACATTTTTTGGTATTTGTTTTTCAAAAAACTAAAACCAAAAAGGAGGGAAAAATTGGCATTAATAACTCCATCTACCACCATCATAATAGTGACTGGTTGTCAATCACCAAAGTTGACTTGACATCCATCACTAAAGTGACAGGTGATGTGACGCGTGATGTGACTTGTGGGCCGCACTTATTCAAAATGCGAGTGGGCCCGCAAACACTCCCGGGCTCGGGTTCGCTAATTCGAATTAACGAATTTTCCGTTGCGACGTAATTAAATCAAATTTAATTAAATAATTATGCCTAGCAAATTACTATTCACGTCGCTAGCGAATTAATTCTAAATTAACTCGTTCGCCCGAATTAAAATCTAATTTTAATTCCGCGTCGAAATCTAATTTCGTTAATATATCGAATATATTATTTTATCGATTAATTCCAAATTAATCGTTCTCTCTCTTAAATAATATTTTATCCCAGATAAAATATCTCCGTAATTAATCCTAGATTAATTTTCTCTCTCTATAATTAATCCCAGATTAATTATGTGCGAGTCATACGTCATCGGTGAATCTTCGGGAAGCGACCCATGAGATCCCCGGATATGTTGGCAGTAAATCCGGTCGTCGGACTATCCGAACACGTACGTACCTAGTACTACGTTTTAACCGATTTACAAGACATGGTTGGCTTCTAGCAAAGCACCGTGCCTACCCAATTCTCCAGAAATATTCTTAAAGGAATATGTAATCTATATCATCAGCGTAGTATACGTAGTATTGCGTATTGCGATCCAGTATCGGATGTCACGTGCTAGGCCTGGGGCTGGAATTGTGTCTGCCCCGTACGAAGCACATATCGATCTCTGGTAACTAGTCTCTATAATCGGATAACATGACCTAGTCATATTATCCCGATAGCTGCCATATAAGAGCACCAGTTCCGTATCCTACGTGACCATCATCTCCACTATGACTGGAGTGATACTTCCATCTTGACATCACACCCAATACACTACGATTCTCAATATACCCAGAAGAGGCGTACACAGAACCTGTTAAAGCCCTGGAGACCAAAACCAAAGTATATTGATTGTCGCAAGTATTAGCGGTGCAAGTCTCAGGTTAAGACCAAATACACCTACCCTGATTCGGACTTCCATAGACACATAGTCATACTACCAATGGATTCCGAGGGGTCTATCCAGAGCGAAGCTGTTTCCGTACCATCGGTAAACACAACCTCCTATTACACTTGCATAAGTATCCATACCCAAATATATGAGAACTATGTCGTTATGCTCCCATAACACGCACAAGTGCAATACTAGTCTATTCCGCATTATCGATGTCCAATCTCGATAATACTACGACTATGGATGTTTTAATGATTAAACCTTCATGGATTGATACTGTCTCATATCTTATCAATCCGGAACTAATCATATGGACTTTTATCATTTATATATCCCGGTAATCTAATTACAAATGATAAAAGAGCAATTTCCTTTGTCACATAGTTAATTTGTACAACAACACCATGTTCTGTACAAATAGTGATGCTATGGGTCATAATTGTCCAACAATCTCCCACTTGGCCTATAGCCAATCACTCAAGTGTCCTACACTTGAACTATGTACGGTTCGCTCAAACTTCTGCTGAGAAACTGCTTTCGTCAGCGGATTTGCAAAGTTATCATCTGATGCGATTTATTCGATCATCACATCGCCACGATGTATGATCCGAACGAATCAGATGAATAGTTGAAGTATATACTTGGATCGTTGATGAGACCATTAATTCTTTAGCCTGTGCTGTAGCCTAGCTCAGCTGCTAACAGAACTACTCCTAATCTAATTAGGATTATTTAGATCCAAATGGCTTCTATTGCTGCCTCAGCTGCAGCAATATTCCGCTTTTGTTGTTTATTCGGCAACAGTATCTTGCTTGGAAGATTTCCAGCTCACTGTTCCGTTATTCAAACTATATAGTACCTTATTACGACTTATAGTCATTTTTATCGGTTAGGAAACTTGCAACAGTGAACCCAGTCACTTCAAGTTCTCCTCCATACTTAAGAAAGCATCCTTAGTTCATCTAAGATACTTAAGGATGTTCTTAACATCAATCCAGTGACTATCACTTGGATTGGCCTGATTGTGACTATACACCATATCGTGTACATTCTTTCAATGTACGAGTTCTCGGAGAGTGCCAACAACTTTTAGATCTATCCCAGTAGATCCTTATTCCTAGAATAAAGGTTGTCTCTCCCAAGATTCTACGGAGAATTTTTCATGAAAGCCAAGCTTTCACCGATTGTATTATGGGAATATCATTTCCAAGAAATGATATATCATCATTATTTAGGACATCACTTGTCAGTGCGCTCCCACTAACCTCCTTATATACACAAGAATCATTTTCGTTTTGAATTAAATCATATACCATTATGATTACATCAAAACGATAGTTCCAAGAACGCAATGCTTGCTTCAATCCATAAATGGATCGAATTAACTTGCAAACCTTGTTTGCTGTTTTGGTACGACAAAACCGTCAGGATGTTGTAAACATCCTCCAAAAGGTTTCCGTTTAAGGAAAGCGATTTTGACGTTCAGCTGCCATATTTCATAAATGAAACATGCAGCATTAGCAAGCATTATCCAAATGGATTTAACCATGGCAACGAGTAAAAGGTTTCGTCGTAATCGACACAATGTTGATAACGATACCTTTTCGCTACAAGCCTAGCTTTGTACGTTGGTATGTTTCCATCCATGTATGTCTTCCTTGAAGACTTATATAGTACCAATAGGCACAATGCCTTCCGGTACAACAACTAGTGTCCAAACTTGGTTGGTATACATGGAATCCATTTCGGACATCATGGCACTTTGCCATAATAGGGAGTCGATACCTTGTATCACTTCCTCATACGTAGTCAGTTCGTATTCCTCAATAAGATTGACATCTTTACAGGTGAGATCAGAAACCCATACCTCCCAGGTTTTTTTTCTGACTCTCTCCGACTTGCGCGGTTCTTGTGTATTCGAAGACTGTGGTACAGTTTCATCCTTGATGAACTGTTTGTGTTCCATTAAGGAATCGGTGCCTGGAACAGTATTACTCCGATTTTCATCGAGTTTTACTTTCCTCCCACTTACCACTGCATATAGGTATTCCTCTTAGGAAAACCGCATGGCGAGCAACAATTACATTGTTCTCTTGTGAGTTGTATAAGTACTATACTTTGGTTTCCCTAGGATAACCTACAATTAGGCACTTATCCGATTTGGGTTCTAGTTTGGTATCATCCAAACATATGCCCAGCATTCCCAAATCTTCAGGAATGAGAAAACCGGTTTCTTTCCTGTTCATATCTAATATGAAGTCTGTCTAACATTTTTTATGGAACCTTATTCAAAATAAGTTTTGCACTGTTTAATGCGTATCCCAGAAGGAAAATGGTAGCTCAGAGCGACTCATGATTAACCTTATCATGTCCAACAAAATTTGGTTTCTCTGTTCGGACACACCCTCAAATGAGGTGTTCCGGGAGGAGTCCACATGAAAGAATACTATACTCTTTCAAGTAATTGAGAAACTTATTGCTTAAGTATTTTCCACCATGGTCTAACCGTGACGGTTTAATACTTTAGCCGATCTGTCTGTCTACTTCGTGTCGAAACTCTTTGAATTTATCAAAAGTTTCGATTCGTGTTTCAAAAGAAACACATAACCATAACGCGATGCCACATCCGTAAAGGTTACGAAGTATTCATATCCACCTCTAGCCTAGCTAGATATGGGCCCACTTACGTCACTATGAACGAGGGCTAACAGATCGGTGGCACTTGCACTTTTACCAAGTAAAAGGTGTTTTAGGCACTTTGCCTAATAAACTAGATTCGTAGACATCATTTGAATAGAATCAAATCCGTCCTAGTACCCACTCTTCAAAAGTGTGGATATACGAGTCTTGTTTAATGTGTCCCAGACAACAATGCCACAAATAAGTCTCATCTGATTAATTCAGTTTGAGCTATTTGTTTGTCATGTTATACGTTTGAGATTCATTTATATTCAAAATATAAATACTGTTATTCACATCTAATGTGTTTATCTCAATATCATCTTTATAAAATAAAACACTTTAGTGTTCTAGAATATAAAGGTATATCCGCAACGGATTAAACTCTGATATAGAGATAATGTTTCTAGTCAAACTAGGTACATTATAACAGTTTCCTAATTTAAGTACATACCCGAAGGGTAGTTCCTAAACTTAGGTTTCTACGGTTAAAACAGCGACTCTCGTCCCGTTTCCGATTCGCAGATCAATCTCAACTGAAGTCAGTATCCTGCTAATCAGCAGATTCTGCACATCAGTACATATCTTATGTACAATACTTAGTATCAAAATCCAATTTTGAAACTAATAGTGAACATGTTTATGACAAACATACTTGAAGCCGGAGCCTTGCCCCGCCTTCATTTCCTTCATGTCTGCCTTGTCCATACGGCAGTCACGCTTCCAGTGACCCCGTTTGCCACAGTTTAGGCAGACATCTTGGGATATATCTTTTGTCTTCCCAGAATACTGTGATGATTTGCCTTTGCCCCTTTTAGAAGCTCTGGCTCTGCCTCCTTGAACATAGCCATCAACTCTCCAAGAGTTTACTCTTGGTTCATAATGAACATACCCCAGCTTTCGGGTAGAAACTATAAGATCAAATCTTTGGTAGTCTCGGCCACGTAGGTAATGCCCAGCTAACCTAGCTGATCGATGTCAGCAATCATCTGCGACACCTAGTGCTCGACAGATGTACCCTCTGACATACACGAGTAAAGAGCTTCTTATGCAATTTGTACTTCTAAGATCTAAGAATAATCTATGAAGATCTTTAATTTCATCATCATGGTACAAGGATCTAATCCTTAATTCTGACGACGGAATTAAAGTGTCATTGCATCAAGCATAAAGATTGAGCACTAAAGTTATCATCACATGAATCTTCCAAAGATCATGTTCTACTATTTGCTCAACTCCGGGCTTAGGCCCAAGATGTTTCTCTATCAAATAAGTAACTTCTCAGTTCCCAGGACTATCCTGAGGTTTTATTCCCATTTGAAAATTAAAGCCGTTTAATACATTTTTCACCCAGGTTTATGTTTTAAACACTAATCTTTCAGTTATCTTGATTGCTATAGTCCAACTATCCAATCAACGATTTCGGGTACTATTGAATATAATGATTACTATAGTCTAACTATATAATCAAATAATTTGATTGTTTAAATTCAAATATATTGATTACTATAATCCAATTATATAATCAACTATAATTGAAGTAGTTTGAATACAGTCCAACTGTTTAATTTAAACAACGATTAAATATTAGTCCAACTAATATATTTTTTATTAATGACGAAAATGAAATGAGCGCGTATTGGCAAGTATCTAAACGAAATTGCAAATTTAATACTTGCCTCCCACTATTTTTCGGCGAGCCTCTAACCCTCTGTTGAGTACTCGGGAAACCTTGTTTCCTAGTGGGCTAGGATCCCGTTAAATAACACACAACCTTGACTTTGGCCAACAAATTGTATGATATTTAACTAGGTAGATCTCTAAGATCAATTGGATCTCATCCAATTCCTAGATCCAGTAGGTGGACATCCAAGTCCGAAACATATATCTAATATATGCCAATATATCCAATATATTCCCTAACCTTTTTCCTCTGAATCAACTAAGCCTTGGCTTTGGCACAACAAACTTAATGATTCCAGTTAAGCGGGACCCATTGACCTTGGAAAGCTTCGTAATCGATGTTGATGGACAAGAAGTGATCTTGACTTTGGCCAACAAATCACAACTTGGACAGACATGCGATATGGAACAAAGCCTTCATGATTCAAACACATCCGCGATGGACAAAGGTCTTGACTTTGGCCAACAAACCAGTGCCAATCTTGGATCTTGAGAATGAATCATTCAATGGAAGGAAAAACGCTTAATATTTGTTGAGGGTTTTTCGCGTAATTGGCAACCAATTAATTATCTTTGTTAGGTCTCATCATACACCCTTAAACATGCATTCTAAAACATAATAAGGCGCGTAAATAAATTAATAATGATATGCGGATGGATATTTAAAACACTTTGTTCCTAGAACAATCTCTCTCCATTTCCTCTCTCCCGCTAGCACAAATCTTACTTCTTCTACCCAATTACATAACACTTCTAAAGAAACCTCATTTACATTGAGGGGAATAGGTGAGAAGAGAAATACAAAGAATCAAGAGGTAATAGGCTGGACACGCAGGTCCAATTAATAAATTCTAAATTTATTACAATAATTTCCAAAATTGCCCTCACCCATCTAATATCCATCTGATATACATTATTCATACATCACATCCATGTATTCACACAAAGCATGTTATCAATCAATCTAATCCAATTAATTAATCTGAAATTAATGACCATCCAATGTTCAAACAACGATTTGATTTGCGCGAGTCCAACTCGTTTTAAGAATAAGTACTCAAAGTACGAATTCTTGAATTATATAAAACTACAACATTAAATCCAATTTAATTTGTATTCAATACTAATTCTTTATTTAATTCCAATTAAATAATTACACTTTATTAATGAGCCTTTGCGACTTAGATTCTAAATCTAATCATTACGGGTCTCAAAGCCCAATTAACATCCAATGTCAATTTAATTAAAGTCCAATGGGCTTTCAATTAATTTATAAGGCATGGACTTTGGCAACCAAAGCCCAATAAGGAATCACCTTTTTGCCAAAAATCAATTTAGGCCCATTAGGCCCAATTAAAATATTAAAGGCCATTTTAATTATATTTGGACTTTATGGATATGGTTTTGGGCCCAATTGGATCCAACCAATTAACCTAAACCAAACTTGGCCCAACCAAGCCCATTAAGCCCAAATACAACTTTAAAAGCCCAATTCCAAATTTAGCCCAACTAATTAAATTACAAAATTCCAAATTTCACAATTTAATTAACTAAAGTGCATTAGCCATAATTAATTAGTCAAATTAACATTTCCAAAATACCAATTACACTAATTAATCATGCTATTATTATCAACACATGTCCAACATTATTGAATCAAAAATCAATTCATTTCCATTATTTGTTCACGGCAATTTGGGGATTTTTTGTCCAATCCGATTTCGATTTCAATCCAATTAAATCTAATCAACATTTCCCAAGTCTTTCAACTCATCCAATGATCAAAAACAATTACCATGACATTTAGGGCACACAACTTTCGGCCAAGCCTACTAATTGGGGAAAAATTGATCCAATTCAATTTTCATCAAATTGATCATGCATAACACTATGTTATCATCATTCAAGCATACTCAATCAAACAATTTCATCAAAACATGCTCAAATCAATTTTACCCAAATTTTACCCTAAATCAATTTCATGCTTAATCAAGGCTCTTGATACCATTGTTGGGTTTTCTACTATAGTCCAAGATCATTCAAGCAATGAAAATATTGTGAATACATTAAATAAATATGGCGGAATCATACTTACAATGAACGGATTTGCGATGCGTTGAACACAAAAATTTCTTCAAGCTTTTTCCTCCTAGGTTCTCCAAGGCAACTTTTGTGCTCCTTGTTTTCCTCAAGCTCCAAGCTTTGATTTGTGATTCCATGCTCATGAATGGGTTTCCCTATCACCTTTGTAATGACCCCTTTGAGTACTAGCTCTTGAAATTTTGCCACAAAATCATGAAAAAATTAGCCCTAGGCTAACGGCAACAAGAGAGAAAAAATGGTGAGGCCATTCGGCCATGAAGAAAGAAGAGAGAGAGTGGTGTTATGTTTTATTTCTAAAACCTTAATCAAATCCATCACATTTTTTGTATTTGTTTTCCAAAAACAAAAGCAAAAAGGAGGAAAATTGGCATTAAATGCCTCCATCTACCACTCATCTACCATCATCTACCATCATCATGAATAGTGACAGGTGATGTGACGCGTGATGTGACTTGTGGGCCCACTTAATTCAAAATGCGAGTGGGCCCGCAAACACTCTCGGGCTCGGGTTCGCTAATTCCGAATTAACGAATTTTCCGTTGCGACGTAATTAAATCAAATTTAATTAAATAATTATGCCTAGCAAAATTACTATTCACATCGCTAGCGAATTAATTCTAAATTAACTCGTTCGCCCGAATTAAAATCTAATTTTAATTCCGCGTCGAAATCTAATTTCGTATAATCTATCGAATATATTATTTTATCGATTAATTCCAAATTAATCAATCTCTCTCTTCAATAATATTTTATCCCAGATAAAATATCTCCGTAATTAATCCTAGATTAATTTTCTCTCTCTACTAATTAATCCCAGATTAATTATGTGCGAGTCATACGTCATCGGTGAATCTTCAGGAAGCGACCCATAAGATCCCCGGATATGTTGGCAGTAAATCCGGACACGGACTATCCAAACACGTACGTACCTAGTACTACGTTTTTATCGATTTACAAGACATTGTTGGCTTCTAGCAAAACACCGTGCCTACCCAATTCTCCAGAAATATTCTTAAAAGAATATTTAATCTATATCAGGCGTAGTATACGTAGTATTGCGTATTGCGATCCAGTATCGGATGTCACATGCTAGGTCTGGGGCTGGAATTGTGTCCGCCCCGTACGAAGCACATACCGGATCTCTAGTAACAAGTCTCTATAATCGGATAACTGTGACCTTGTCATATTATCCCGATAGCTGCAGCATATAAGAGCACCAGTTCCTTATCCTACGTGACCATCATCTCCACTATGACTGGAGTGATACTTCCATCTTGACATCACACCCAATACACTACGATTCTCAATATACCTGTGGGAACACAGAAACTGGGCGACGCATGCTGTCCCGGGCTCGGGGCCCGGTTGGGAGTACGGAGTAGCCCGAGGGGGACTAAACCGGAGAATAATGGAGTCGCCACCCGATGTGAACCAGGAAAATGATTTAAGGCCGCACTCACCCTCGCAAGGGAAGACCTCAAACAGTTGGGTTCGGAATGGTCCCTTACTTATGCCTCTTGTAATAAAATTATTTGTGCAATAATCTAACCAAGCCTAATCAACATATTTCCAAGGATAATTTTACTCTTATGTTCGCATGCATAAAATAAACCATTATAACGACAATATCATACAATAATCTCATGACATACCTCAATTATATAATGCAGAAAATAAAGAACAAAACTAAACATAATGCGAATTCCCAACGCAAAATAAATGACTAATCATGCTTGAAAATGAACAACTAAATGGGCTAAATCATGCTTAAGAATCAAGTAGCATACATACGGCCTAATCATGCTTGAATATCATCTCATGAACACATCAAATAAATAAAGGCAGAAATTCAAATAGTATGATTGATTATATGATACAAGAGAAATCACCTAAGAAACAATTATGCAAGACATGTGATGAAAATGACTCAGTTCAATGTATTCGTGTTCGTATATCGTTCGTAAACGCGTTCGAACGGTAAACAGAAGGTTCGCATTCGTATAACATTTGAGAACGCGTTCAAACAGGACCAGACCTGATGAAAAAAATGCATGCGCGTTCGAGTAGCGTTCGTAAACGTGTTCGAACGGTAAACAGAAGGTTCGCATTCATATAGTGTTTGATAAGGTGTTCGAACGGGACCAGACAGAAAAATGCATTCGTGCGGTGTTCTGAAACGCGTTCGAACGGGGTTACAGCAGTGACCTCCAAAATGCAGTAAGCAATATGACACATACATGAACGGATGAATAGATGACACCTAATAAATAATAACGGGCTGAAAGGCGCGGCAAAGCATCGTGGTAAAGGATTTTAACCCCTCGAAATATAGGACCTTCAATCCGACTTACTAAGCCCATGCGCAATGCAACATGATGCATAATTATGCAAGAAGATGACATACGAAAAAAACGAATAACGAAATGAAATGTGCGGCGAAGTATCGCGGTAAAGGATTTTAACCTCTCAAAATAGAGGACCTTTAATCGCACTTACTAAGACCATGCGCATCGGATCATAGTGCATATAAAATAAAGATAACAATATTGGACTTCGTATACCCGATTGAACATATCTCACATTCAACCGAATATATATCATCCGGCGCGACAAAGCCTCATTGTGAAGGATTTTAACATCTCAAAATAGAGGACCTTTAATCGCATTTACTAAGCTCATACGCAAACAACACAATACATATATAAAAAGTAAAGACAATGATATCGGACTTCGTGTATCTGATTGAACATATCTCACATCCAATCGAATATATATTATCCGGCGCGGTAAAGCATCGTGGTAAAGGATTTTAACCTCTCAAAATAGAGGACCTTTAATTGCACTTACTAAGCCTATGCACTTTATCTCATCATAATGCATATAAAAATAGAAACAACGATATCGGACTTCGTATACCCGATTGAACACATCTCGCATTCAAACGGATATACATCGTCCGGCGCGGCGAAGCATCGTGGTAAATGATTTTAACCCCTCGAAGTAGAGGACCTTTAATCGCACTTACTAAGCCCATGAGCTTGACCTCATCATTACTCAAACAAATAAGATGCAGAAAATAAATAACGACAATAAATAAATCAAGATAAAATAAAGTATGTGTCGTGTACTCAAGTGGTACGTGGAGTTGTATCCCGAGTACAGATCATACTACCGTCCATTCGGAATCGACTATGAAATTTATGTCCGGGTTTCCATCCTATATACCACGAGAGGCGACACATTTTTCATTCATTCAAGGGGCCACAATCATGCACCAATAAACGACTCTCACGCGATAAAAATGAATAAAACAATTAAAAAGATAGATGGAAATAATAGGAAAAGTACCCCCATGTCTAACCTTTTATGTCGACTCTCGAAAGTACGGTGCACGGTCTTTGAAAATGGGGGGAATGCTATGCAACTCCTCCGATTCACAGGTTCACGCCTTTCCTCGCTGTTCCACTGCTCAAGCTACTGTTTTGACTCCGATTCGCTGCTGTTTTGACTCTGATTCGCTGCTGTTTTGCTACAATATTTTTACTGTATTTTGGTTGATGTTTTTGGTGTTTCTAAAGGCTTTAAGTGCAGTTTTTAGTTATTATTTTAGGGATTAAAAGTGCAGTTTTTGTTGGTCACTGGTTTAGGTGATTTAGGGGCAATTCTTTTTAGGTATTTCGGTGATATGAGGCTGCTGTATATGGGCTATTTTTCGGTGATGTGTGCTGTTGTATAGGGGGCTATTTCGGTGGTGTTTCAGGTTGTAATGTTTTCGGCAATGGAGGGGTTTATGGGGCTGTGATTTTCTGCTAAGGGTGTAAGAGGAAAAGAGAAATATTTGCTTGTTGTATGCATGAATCAAGAGGCTTTTTTCTTGCTGTATGCGTGTAAGTCAGCCACTGCAAGGGTTGAGAGAGGTTGGTTTTTATAGGCAAATGGGGTAGGGCTACTCCTTGCTTTACAAGGAAAGGGATTTGGCATTTAAGGGGGATTTGATTTAGTTTCAAACAAGGAAATCCTAAGATTGAGGGGGGACAAAATTAGTTCAAATTAGGAAGTCAATATATTTAATTTGTGTTGTTTAGGCATAATATTTGTTAAGTTAGGAATACAATATTTTTAATTAGGAATAGAAATATTCTTGATTGGGAATATAATTGGTTGATTGATTTTAATGTTTTATTTAATTTGGTATATGATTTAATTAATATTTTATTTAATTCCCAATGTGTTAAATATGTGTTTTATTAATTGGGATGTGTTTTATGGGCTTTGGTGGGCTAATTGGGCTGAGGTGTGAGGCTAGCAGCAAAACCAGAAATACCGACGACGTTCGAACGCTGATTCGAATGCTACTCGAACGCCCGCAATCGTTCGAATGTGGACACGAATGCAGCATGAACGAAGACAGTGAACTTGCGAAATGAATCTGATGACGTACTTATTCTGAATTTCCCCTTCCGACGTCCGTTTCCCGTGACTTCCGTGACATAAAAGGTAGTGCCTCCAAATGAGACTCATCATAGGGACTTATATGCAAAAATGCACTGCCTGCAGTCGCCCCCACTTTGATGGGACTTGTGTAATGTGAAACTGTTACAATCCTATCAAAGTTATGCAATGCATTTTCACTTACCTGGCTCGCCAGCTACCATCTGACTTGCCTGCTGCCTCGACCTGAGTTGATGCCGCAGTGGACCTCGATCCTGGGACGCATCCCAATAGCTGCAACTGACAACGGGGGCCTCGACCCTGAGACGCATCCCAACACTATGATGCAGGGGGCCAACGGGGACGTATCCCGATAACTGCAACCGACAACGGGGGCCTCGACCCTAGGATGCATCCCGATAACGTTGCCAATGTGTAGGCCTCGACCCTGGGACGCATCCCGAAACTGATGATGCAGTGGACCTCGATCCCGGGACACATCCCAATAGCTGCAACCGACAACGGGGGCCTCGACCCTGGGACGCATCCCAATACCGCTGACAAAAGGTGGGCCTCGACCCTGGGACACATCCCGAAACTGATGATGCAGTGGACCTCATCA
>SKCR01042349.1:0-56394 GCA_019454045.1 Zanthoxylum bungeanum
TCATCCAATGATCTTATACACAAAAAATTCCAACACATCCAATGTTCATACCCATTCGGCCAAGGTTAATTTTTGGGGAAAAATCATCCAATGCATTTTTCTCAAAATTGATTCCATATAACATCATTCTATATACATGTAAGCATACTCATTCATCAAATTTCACAAGAACATGCTTCAATCAATTTTACCCAAATATTAACCTAAAGTATTTCATGTTTAACCATGGCTCCATGATACCATTTAATTGGTTTCTATTATATGTCCCAAGGAAATATTAAGCATATGAATACAACAATGAATATATATAATAATCTTGAAGCATGGCGGAATCATACTTACAAAGCTTTTTGTGATGAGAAGTGATGAAGAAAATCTTTGAATCTCCAAGCTTCAAGTTTCGGCCAAGGAGGAAGAAGAGTTGAAGCTCCAAGATTTGTGTATTCCAAGCTCTTTGATGGTTTCCCTATCATCTCTTTATGATCCCTTGAAGGTGCTAGCCTTGTGTGTGAATTTATGTTCCAAACAAAACACATTTTCTTCAATTTTTTGCAACAAAAAATGAAGAAATTGAGAGCCCAAACTGCTTCAGGTTCGGCAATGTGAGAGAGAGAAGAGAGTTGTTAATTAATTTTTTGTTACCAAAAATCAATTTATATTTATGCCATAATATTTATTAAATTAATAATAAACTTATGACACAAATCATGCAATGGCTTAGAGTGTCAAATACTCACTCCATGCAAAACCATTGAGTGTATTGTACACTATCACCATGCAATGCATTAACAATTAAATAATGCATATAATGACATGTGTCATGTGGGCCCCACACGTTTCCAAATGAAAGTGGGCCCACGTGCACTCACGCGTTCGGGTTCGATATTTCCGAAATACCGAACTTACGTCGCGACGTTAATTAAATCGAATTTAAATAAATAATTGCGCCTGGCGAAATATTATTTACGTCGCTAACGAATTAATTCTAAATTAACTCGTTTGCCCGAATTAAAATCTAATTTTAATTTCGCGTCGAAATCGAATTTCGATTATTATATCGAATATAATAATTTTATCGATTAATTCTAAATTAATCGTTCTCTCTCTAAACAAGGCACTTTATCCAAGATAAAGTTTCTCCGCAATTAATCCAAGATTAATTAAGTCTGAATCAAATATCATAGGTGAATCTTCAGGAAGCGACCCAAGAGATCTCCGGATATGTTGGCAGTAAATACGGTCGTCGAATAATCCGAACACGTACGTACCTCGTACTACGTCTTTACCGATTCACAAGACAAGGTTGGCTTCTAGCAAAGCGCCATGCCTACCCAATTTTCCAGAAATATTCTTATAGGAATATAAGATCTATATCAAGCGTAGTATACCGTAGTATTGCGTACATCGATCCAGTATCGGACGATCACATGTTAGGCCTGGGGCTGGAAATGTGTCTGCCCCGTACGAAACATATATCGGACATCAAGCAACTAGTCTCTTTAAATCGGACAATCCTGACCTGGTCATATTGTCCCGACGGTTGCAACCTTTTATAGAGTACTAGTTCTGTGTCATGCGTGATCATCACCTCCATATGTCTAAGTGATACTTCCATCTCGACATCACATCCAGTACACTACGATTCTCGATAAACCCAGAAGAGGTGTACACAGAACCGGTTAAGGTCCCCAACCACCAAAACCAAAGTTTACCGATTGTCGCAAGTACTAGCGATGTAAGTCTCAGGTTAAGACCACATACACCTACCCTGATGCGGCCTCCCATAGACACGCAGACATACTACCAATGGGATTCTGCGGGGTCTATCGAGAGCGAAGCTGTTTTCCGTACCATCGGTAAAACACAACCTCCTATCGCACTTGCATAAGTATCCAATACTTAAATATATGAGAACTATGCCGTTGTGCCCTCACAACGTGCACAAGCGCAATACTAGTCTATTCCGCATTATCGATGTCCGATCTCGATAATACTCCGACTAGGGATATTTAATGATTAAACCTTTATGGATTGATACTGTCTCATATCATCTCAATCCGGTATTAATCATATGGACTTTCGCCATTTATATATCAAAGTAAATAATATTACAAAACGGCAAAAGGCAATTTCATTATCACATAGTTAATTTTGTACAATAATACAATATCATTTACAAACAGTGACGCTATGGGACATAATGTCTAACAGTTATTTCATGGTTGTGTAATAAATCGGTTTACTTACCTGGAACACTAAATTATGCAAAAGCCTTTGTCGATGGTTAGACTCAATACCCAGTTTAACCCAATTGAACCATATGTCTATGTCAACCAAATTATCTGGATTCATTAAGTTTAAGTTCCAATTATGGCTACCCCCGCCCGACAGGTATATGTCTATCCTGTAAGGAAATCTATTAAAGGTTATCTATCATCAAGGAAGATCGTGGGCTATTAAGTCTAAGGCTGAAACCTAATATTCCTTTGTCAAATTTATTTTAGATTTACCACATCAATCTTATTGGTGATCAGACAACAACAAGCATTAAGCTTAAGACTTAATAAGTAAACCTTTAAATTACCCAAACTATAAAATAACCCCTTATAAATCGGTGATATTAGAATTCATCACAACCCCAGATAACTAACTTAGTTACGACACATAACTAGGGCTAGTAAAAACTTAAATAAAATAAAAGACATAAAGTAAAATGTTGAAGAGTAAATTGCTGAAAAGTAAATGACGGAAAGTAAATGCTGAAAGTAAATTACTGAAAAGTAAATGCTGAAAGTAAATTGCTGAAAAGTAAATGCTGAAAGTAAATTGCTGAAAGTAAATTGCTGAAAAGTAAATTGCTGAAAAGTAAATTGCTGAAAGTAAATTGCTGAAAAGTAAATGCTGAAAGTAAATTGCTGAAAAGTACAATAAAAGAAAATGTTGAGGTAAAAGGATCCACTTTTATTACTTCTAATTTAGATATCTCCCTTAATATAATATATTAACTTTGCATGATAATTACCAACCAGCCATATAGGCGGTATCCAGATTAAGTCAAATTAATAATTAATTACCAACCGACCAATCATGCGGTATCCAGTTTAGTCATGTTAAAACCAAATTAAATAATTACCAACCGACCAATATGGCGGTAACCTCGTTAAGTCAGGTTTTAACTAGTTTATATATTATAATTAAGGGAGATTAATCTAAATATTAGTAATAAAAGTTTTACCTTTTACCCCAGCAAATGGGAGTTACCTCCTCATTAGTGAAAAGTAAAAACTGAAAATTAAAGAAAGAAAAGTACTGTGCGTAAAAGTAAATTACGGAAAGTAAAAACTGAAAAGTAAAGAAAAGAAAGTGCGAAAGCGGAAATTAATTACTGAAAGCTGTAAATAAACAAACAAGATACAATCTTCTTAGTATTCTTAAGGAATTCCTTAGAAGAAAGTATGAATTTACAAATGAAATGACTTGGTATTTATAGGCAAAATTTTGCCTCCACCAAATCCATTATTAATTACTCCACTAATTGCTTATCATTTTGGTGGTGATTTGATAATTTTTATTATTTATTTATTAATTTATTTTTTGCTTTGAAAATGATTGAAAATGACTTTAATAATTACACACAACACACTTCTGGATGGTTCATCCATATCGGGTATGAAATATTCAGAATTAGAAATTATTTTGTCTTTCAAAGTTGTAGATATTTTTCTTTAATATGAACTTGAATCAGCTCAATCCGATATCTGAGTGCAAAGTTATGCCCCAAATACGGCAGATACACAAAACTGGAATTTCCAAAACTGCACTTCGTAAAACGCCCTTTCAAGTTTCCAATCTCCAAAATTAATATGTCAAGTCCAATTTTTTACCCTTATTTGACCCACGTTTCGTCCTAAATGATTTCATTATGTCCCAATATTTTTTATCTGCAAAATAAACTAAAACACATCAAAATGTTCATCAAACCCGAGAAACTAAACAAAATATTAAGTAAAAGAGGCGGTAAATATTGATATATTTTCCGCTCATCACACACCCTAAACCTAAAATTTTGCTAGTTCTCGAGCAAAACAACAAAATAAAATACAAGAAACAATTAAAATTAAACTAAGCCACTTTCGTAGATCACGGTTGCATTTAGCATATGCAACAAGCTTTTAAACCTCTAGGTGTTCCTAGTGGACGAGTTATAGTCTCGTGAGGGCTTACAACAACGATACCCACAAACATTTTACAAAAGTAAAAAGATAATAAAACTAATGCACACAAAAGCAAAAAGACAAGAGAAAAGAGAATAAAGAAGTTAGTGACTAATCAGGTGAAACTTCTACTCCAAGTTACTAGTTGTTTTCTTTCTTTCTAAATTACTGAATAAGTAAATTCTTCGATTATATTTACCATTCTCCATATGCACAGCCGACAAAATATTAATCAACTCATTTTTGCCCACAACAGTCACAAGTGCAGTTGATAAGAGAGTAATATTTTTGTCCTAAAGTTTTATCAGAATTCACACCTTTTTGCAGCAATGGAATAATTTTCTGATTTTTCTGATTTTTTTCTTTGATTTTTGATTTTTTTTTTTATTTATATACAATAACTTCCGTCTATGTAGCGAGTGTTGGGTCAGTGGCTCCCAAACCAGTTGCCTTTAGGGCACCAGGTGTTAAGACACCCCTACGGACTTAATTACTCAGACTTAAGATATATATATTTTTGCAGCATCTCTTGATCCATGTAGTGAGCTTTGGGCCAGTGACTCCCAAACCAGTTGGCTTTAGGGCACTAGGTGTTAAAACACCCTTACAAACTTAATAACTCGGACCTCAGACGTTTTTTTTTTTACTCCATCACTTTTTGAGATGCTTCCTCCAATTAAACTAGAGCACTGAATATTACAACTTTTCAATTTTATCTCATGTCCGTATGTTACAATGCATGTTGATAATCTGCTAACTGAGCATATGAAGATCCATTTTAGTTAGTTTTATGGAGAATTCACAAATTAAATGATTTAAAATGAAATAAACAAAAAATAACTTGTTCCGAAATAGGTTTAGATACGTCTCAGGAGTGGAAACTCCTTACTCAGCTATCTCTTACCAATTTCACCTTTTTAGTCAAATTAAAAACACAAAAACGCAAAATATTTTTGTAATTTTTGAAATTTTTCAATTTTTTTTGTATTTTTCAAAAAATTTTGGACTAAAAATAAAAACAACACACAAACTAAAAACAAGATACTGATAAACTAATTCCCTCCCCCAAACCTAAATGAGACATTGTCCCCAATGTCTTAAACAGTAGAAGAAGAGTTTAGAAGATAATACCTGGTTAGCTGAAATTCTACACGAAAAGTTAAAAGTTAAGATTCAGATTAATCTGACGCCTCTTACCACGATCGTCCTCAGACCAATTTATCTTTGAAAGGATAGGGTCAATTTGTGGTTCATAGGCTAAGATTTGGTCAATTAGATTTGGAGCAGTTCTGGCAGTGAAGAGGAGTTCTTTTAAAGGTTTTGACACGAACCCATTTCTCCGAGCATCATCAAGAAACACACAAAGAAAATCATAAAATCCATCAACGTTGTACAATCCAAGCGGTTTCTGGTGTATGTTCAGGTTCGTCCAAGATAGTACTATAAAAAAATTTCCTCCAATGTGCCCAAGCCACCTGGCAAAGCAATAAAAGCATCAGCACGATTAATCATTTCTACCAATCGTTCAGACATACTTGGCATGATCAGTTCCTCTCTGTTTGATGATCCAATAAGATTTGCCTCTGCCAAGGGTTTTGGGATAATTCCCAAAACGTGACTGCCTTCTTCATGTACGGCCTTTGAAACGATCCCCATTAGTCCAAGATTGCATCTGCCATATACTAAGTGCATATTCCTTGCAGCTAAGACTCGACCCAATTCATGTGCTGCTTCTACGTATTGTGGCTTAACACCAACACTAGTTCCGCAAAACACACAGATGTTTCAACTCATCTTCTTGATGTGGCTTCCATGTTTTATTCTGGATGTCTTCAAAAGTACAATGATGAGTTGAATTTATAACATCTGCCAATCGGACCCGTGCTTCAATTACCCAACGAAAATCATTAGGAACACCATCGATCGTTAGTAATCTCATCCGTTCTAAGCGAGCTTTGTAGACTTTCAACAGAGATTTTTTAGGGAGAGAAGGAAATTGCTTGCGAAGATTTTCAAGAGCTACTTCCATCGTGAAATGACTTTACCTGTAAAAATTAAACACACAAAAATAAAACACACCAGATCACAATATATACACAAATTGCATGGGTTGCCTCCCTGCGAGCGCTAAGTTTAACGTCGACAGCTAGACGTGACTTCTCGAACGTTAGGCTGGATCTGAAAGTGTGACACTTTCTTTTTATCGCTCAAATGATTCTCCCAAGTAGTGCTTAACATGCTTGTTTTTAACCTTGAAAGTTTTGTTGGAGTCAGGATCATGTATCTCAATGGCTCTATCTGGTAAAACTTTGGTGATCACAAATGGACCTGACCACCGTGATTTTGAATTCCATGGGAAGAATTTCACCCTTGATTTGTTTAACAGTACCTTCTGCCCTGGTTCCAGTTGTATGCGCACTAACTTCTCATCATATCTCTTCTTGGCCTTTTCTTTGTACAATTTGGCATCCTCAAAAGGCTGATTGTGAAATTCCTCCAATTCTTTGAGCTGGTGAAACTTTTTCTCTTCTGTTGCTTGTAGTGCAAGAATTGGCTTTTTCAGTGTAAAAGACGCTTTATCTTCAGGCTCCACAAGCAATTGACATGTTTTAAGTTTGTCAGTAGAACTTTGCATTGCATTGGAGTTCTGAATGGTACTGTGTATCACATCAAGTCCAAAACATTCCTCCTTTTTTTCATCATCTGGGAATTCATGGCCTTGAAAACATTGAATGTTACCTCTTGGTCATGTACACTCATGGTTAATTCTCATTTTTGTACATCAATAATGGTTTGACCTGTAGCCAAGAACGGTCTCCCAAGGATGATTGGCACGTCTGCGTCTTCCTCCATATCAAGGACAATAAAATCTGCTGGGAAATGAATTTGTCAACCTTGACCAGCACATCCTCAACTACGCCTCTGAAATACGCGCGTTCTATCAGCAAGTTGTAGAGAGACTAAAGTTGGCATTGTTTCTCCAATCTGCAGTTTCCTGAAAATAGAAAAAGGCATCAAGTTAACACTTGCACCTAAATCACATAAAGCCTTACCAAAGTTATGTTCTCCTATGATGCAAGGAATGTTGAAACTGTCAGGATCTTTCAACTTTGGGGGAAGCTTCCTCTGAATGATGGCGCTGCATTCTTCCATCAATGCTACTGTCTCGTAATCTCCCAATCTCTGTTTTCGTGAAAGAATGTCTTTCATGAATTTTACATAGCTGGGCATTTGTTCCAAGGCTTCTGCAAATGGAATGTTGATGTGCATCTTTTTGAACACCTCCAGGAAACGAGCAAACTCCTTGTCCAGTTTATTTTTCTGAAGATGCTGAGGAAAAGGTGGAGGTGGAGTGATTTTTTCTTTTTCCTTTGCTTCTTTTTCCTCCATCTGTTGCTTTGTTTCTTTTGAACTTCCTCAGCAATTGTTTTGGCTTCAACATCTTTTTTTATTTCAGTACCGCTTTTTAACATGATGGCATGACATTGCTCATTCCCTCGGTTACTTGGATTGGGTTCTGTGTTGCTGGGAAGATTACCTGGCGGTATGTAACTTTGAGCATTGGCCAGTTGTCCAATTTTATTCTCCAGTGCTTTGATGGAAGCAGATTGGCTCTGAAAGATAGCATCATATGCTACTTGTTGCTTTTTGAACATCTCTGCAATCTATTCTTTCATTTCTGGTTCTTTTTCATGTTCCTGGCATTTGTTCTGTTGTTGAAATCCTGGTGGTGGATAGTTCTTTTGTCCTGAATTGTTGCCCCATGAAAAATTGGGATGATTCCTCCACCCTAGGTTGTAGGTGTTGGAATAAGGATTGTTCCCCTGTGTGTTGAAATTGTTGACAAAATTCACCGTCTCTTCAAGTCGGTTTAGCTCTGGTGCTCCTCCATATGGTGAACTTGTAGATCCAGTGGTAAGAGACTCCATGAATTTCCATATCTGATCCAGCTTGGCGTTGACTGCTGTATTGGCTCCACTTTCATAAATTCCTGCAATTCTTTGGATCATGCTCCTCTCTGTTGGCCACAAGGAATTGTTGTTGGCCATTTCTTCGATTAGGTCACAGGCTTGATCTTCTCATTTTGCCATTAAAGCTCCTCCAGCAGCAGCATCGATTGTGGTTCTCATCAATCCAGAAAGTCCATTATAGAAGGTTTGGACTTAAAGCCATTTTGGAATTTCATGGTGAGGACATTTCCGGAGCAAATCTTTGTACCTTTCCCAAGCTTCGTAGAGATATTCTGAGTCTTGTTGCACAAATGATGTGATGTCATTCCTCAGCTTTCCAGTTCTGGCTGGTGGAAAGTACTTTGCAAGAAATTTGGTGGCTAAAGTGTTCCAAGTTGACTAAAGCTTCTTGGCCTTCTCGCCTTTCCCTTCTCAACTGTCTTATGGTTCTTTCAATTTCTGGGTCAAGCGGTTGAAGTTTAAAGCTTCTGGTTCGTCTCATGAAGTTCCTGAGAACCTGAAACATAAGAAAACAAAAACAATAAGTAAAAAGAAATTAGATACAAGTAAATGTATCTAACCTCTAAACTAATAGTGAAAGATAAATAAGTCCCAGGAAACGGCGCCAAAAACTTGACCGGTGCGTAAACACACACGTATAACGCAAGCGTACATATCGTTCAAGCAGTATAAAAAGTATCGATCCCACGAGGACTTAATACCTAATCTATTAATTTTATGAGGTCAAATGATTACTAGTATCTAACAGGTTGATTGATTGATTTGATTCTAAATTTAAAAACAAGTAAATAAAATTGCACAAAAGTAGATTTAAGAAAATTCAATATTAAAAATTATCTAGAGTTGTGAATCTTTCTAATATCTTTTAAAAGATGAAGTGGTTATTTCATGGTGTGTAATAAATCGGTTTACTAACCTGGAACACTAAATTATGTAAAAGCCTCTGTCGATGGTCAGACGCAAATACCCAGTTTAACCCAATTGAACCATATGTCTATTTCAACCAAATTATCTGGATTCATTAAGTTTAAGTTCCAATTATGGCTACCCCCGCCCGAAAGGTATATGTCTATCCGGTAAGGAAATCTATTAAAGGGTTATCTATCCTCAAGGAAGATCGTGGGCTATTAAGTCTAAGGCTGAAACTTAATATTCCTTTGTCAAGTTTATTTTAGATTTACCACATCAATCTTATTGGTGATCAGACAACAAGAAGCATTAAGATTAAGACTTAATAAGTAAACCTTTTAATTACCCAAACTATAAAATAACCCCTTATAAACCGGTGATATTAGAATTCATCACAACCCCAGATAACTAACTTAGTTACGACACATAACTAGGGCTAGTAAAAACTTAAATAAAATAAAAGACATAAAGTAAAATGCTGAAAAGTAAATTACTGAAAAGTAAATGACGGAAAGTAAATGCTGAAAGTAAATTACTGAAAAGTAAATGCTGAAAGTAAATTGCTGAAAGTAAATTACTGAAAAGTAAATGCTGAAAGTAAATTGCTGAAAGTAAATTGCTGAAAAGTAAATGGTGAAAGTAAATTTCTGAAAAGTAAATAAAGTAAAAGTACAATAAAAGAAAATGCTGAGGTAAAAGGATCCACTTTTATTACTTCTATTTTAGATATCTCCTTTAATATAATATATTAACTTTGCATGATAATTACCAACCAGCCATATAGGCGGTATCCAGATTAAGTCAAATTAATAATTAATTACCAACCGACCAATCAGACGGTATCCAGTTTAGTCAGGTTAAAACCAATTTAAATAATTACCAACCGACCAATATGGCGGTATCCTCGTTAAGTCAGGTTTTAACTAATTTATATATTATAATTAAGGGAGATTAATCTAAATATTAGTAATAAAAGTTTTTACTTTTACCCCAGCAAAGGGGAGTTACCTCCTCATTAGTGAAAAGTAAAAACTGAAAATTAAAGAAAGAAAAGTAATGTGCGTAAAAGTAAATTGCGGAAAGTAAAATCTAAAAGTAAAGAAAAGAAAGTGCGAAAGCGGAAATTAATTACTGAAAGCTGTAAATAAACAAACAAGATACAATCTTCTTAGTATTCTTAAGGAATTCCTTAGAAGAAAGTATGAATTTACAAATGAAATGGCTTGGTATTTATAGGCAAAAATTTGCCTCCACCAAATCCATTATTAATTGCTCCACTAATTGCTCCACTAAATACTCCACCAAATCCATTATTAATTGCTCCACTAATTGCTTATCATGTTTGGTGGTGATTTGATAATTTTTATTATTTATTTATTATTTATTTTTTGCTTTGAAAATGACTTTAATAATTACACACAACACACTTCTGGATGGTTCATCAATATCGGGTATGAAATATTCAGAATTCGAAATTATTTTGTCTTTCAAAGTTGTATATATTGGAGTCTTCTTTAATCTGAAACTTGAATCAACTCAATCCGATATCAGAGTACAAAGTTATGCCCCAAATACGGCAGATGCACAAAACTGGAATTTCAAAAACTGCACTTCGTTAAAACGCCCTTTCAAGTTTCCAATCTCCAAAATTAATATGTCAAGTCCAATTTTTACCCTTATTTGACCCATATTTCGTCCTAAATGATTTCATTATGTCCCAATATTATTTTATCTGCAAAATAAACTAAAACACATCAAAACGTTCATCAAACCCGATAAACTAAATAAAATATTAAGTAAAAGGGGTGGTAAATATTGATATATTTTCCGCTCATCAAGGGTGTAGCCGATAGAGATTTATTTATGCTGGATGTATATAAGATACTAGATAAATTCAAGCGAAAGCGGAATTCTGAACTTGCCCTAGCTGTCAGGATTACGCAAGTAACTTGAGTTTATCATTGACGAGTTTAACCTTGGTACGTCTCCTTGTGGGCCTGCCTTAGCAACGAAAACGAGAAACGACCCGGACTCGAAACCCATGAGTCACTAGTGAGTGATCGACAATGAGTTGTCTACCTGTGAATATACGTAGGCGAGACCATGCCTCTGCTGTGAGTCGAAATATATTCATGGGGTCCTCTTCCCATTATGGAATTCGATTTAATTATTGAATTCTCATTTTTCCGTTGGGGATTATGGTATTATGTAAAATAGTGGGAGGCACTGCTAAGTTTAAAAATTCCTTAACTTAAGCAGTGTGTATTATTATGGAAATACCTTCTTGTTTGTTTTCGTTAATCTATATTAGATAGAATTAAACTTTTAATTCACTACACACATATTTTGATATGTTATCTGACTTGACTCTTGGTTGTAGTTAATTCTAGAATAAGTTCTAGATATTACTAGACTAGGATATTATTAGATTGGTCTAAATCATCGAGAACTGTTGTTCCTATTTTATTCAAAAATCAAGATGGTTAATGACTTAGAAAGATAATCTAGATAGATATCCCTTTTAGGATATAATACTTTAGAGAGAATAGTTTCTTATGCAGTAAGAATTGACTTGAATTAGTTAATGTCTCGAGATTCTTGACTGACATTAAGAAAGCCCCATTAGGTATTTGTTTATCTAGTAATGACGTTTCTTAGCTTTAATTACCTTTAGAGGCAATGTGTCACATTTTGCTAATCAGTTATTTGCAATTGTTGTGAATAGTTGAATGCAAATAGTAAAGCTAAATAAATGAGATACGTATAGTTGTGTATAGAAAATATCGATTTTCACAATACTACAACTATAGGTATTGGATACCAGATCTTCCGTCTAGTTATTTAAAATATTAGTTAACGATTGTTTTGATATTTGATATCGGAACTTGCGACTATTGGATAGTTACTTGTTATTTATGAACAATTGTTATATATATTTTAAATATAACTAGTAGTGTCATTGACGTAGAGATAAACATTAAGAAAAATTATTCGGTAAAGTAAATAATTTAGAACGGTGCTTTATGAGTTTAATCACTTAAGCATTATATGCTTATTCCGTATGGTAAAGGATGGTTTGATACGACATCACACCACATATCCTTATCCATTTAATGAATATTGTATTGGGAAAGTGATTGAAATCTCGTTTAACCAATGATTTGTCATTGGACCACCAATTTATTTAACTGATACATTAGATGTATGTAGTTTAATAAATAATAATTGCTTAAGGTAGTTTTCTTTATTTCATAACTTAGTTGATGAATTGTCATAACTTAGTTACGTGTTTCTGAAAGAACACATATTGAACATCTTGAAAGATTCAAGAACTTTCAATTTGTTCTGATGAAATGCAGATCGAACATCTTTGACTAGTTCAAAAATATTCGATCTGAAATTTTGAAAACTTGATCCTTAAAATTCATAACAAGTCTCTGAATTGTTTAAAGATATTTGATATGATCAAATGTATGAATTTATGGCAATTAGTTCTAAGATTATTCAATGAATGTGATTCTTACTCAATATTAAACTTCCACGATTTCATATTGATGGAATTTAGTAATGAGAGTAATTGAATCTTATATGATTTGATTCATTGATATTGAGTGTTACCGAATTAGTTTTCAATACTCTTAGGGATATGCTCCAGTAATACTAGTTCATCTTTTTAATTTACATTCCATTAATTTCTACAGTTACATATATGATATGTATAGATTGAAAATCTGAATCTTGAAAAGTTTGAGATTTAAATCTTTCTTTTATATAATAGTTATATAATGGAAATTACTTACATCTCGGAGGTATAAGTAAAAGTTTATCATTTATTCTATTTTATAGAATATTGTATTCTATTTGATAGAATATCTTTCCTACGATCCTAAGTAATAAAATTGTTTTATTACTTGGTGTGTTACATCAGATGTTAACTATTTTAGAAAAGACTTGACTTATTGAAGTCAAATGTGAGAATGATAAATTATAAATGGAACTACGTAATTAATAAGATGAAACAACCATTATACATCTTCTATATAAGTCTAATAGGATATCAGAATCATTTACGAGTATTTGATACTTAATGGTTCTGTTGTTTTCTTACGGAAGAAAATTATCCTATAACTTATAATGGAAGCGATATTTGATATCGATTATGGAAGTTCACCATTGAACCATAGATCTAAAATTGTTCATAGCTTACTACGATCAAGTTTTGAACTTGATTAAGCTTTCATTATGAATTATTTCATGATATGTGCTAATTGTTTACGCAACGAAAGCAATGTGAGGTTATTAAAGGTTTGACCTTTATAGTATGACAGTGAGAAAGATTATACTCAGCAATCTATTGTAGATTCTGAGGAAACTTGTCTCTAGTCACACTAATTGAACAATTAAAGATATATTGGTTAATGTTGATATTAAACTGTACATTTTAGCTAAAGAATGCAAAGTGGCGTTTTTGAATGACTTATTCAGATAAGAGATCAGTTGTGATTTCTTTGTTTGAAGAGTTCATTCTGGAATGGCCCTAGAGTTTGTGTTCTGCTGAGATCGCAATTTAGTGTGCTAACTTGTAGAGCCTATTGTAGACTCGGATAAGTCTTTCGGAAATCTGTGTTCTCTGTTTTTGATATCGTCAGATTGTCTGATCTTGTTAAATTATAGAGAATACATATGTGATTGAAGGGTCAGTGACAGTGTACAAATTACTTTCTAGTGTTATATATCCTAACGACATTATCATTATTATGGTAATAATGAGATGTTTGTAAGGTAAAAGATTTACCTAAGTCTTCTTTACTCCGTGAAAGCAGTGGGAGTAGTCTCTGTTATATTTGATATAAAGTTTTATATAAGATATAAAACTAAGAGACTTGTGAGATACTCCTATTATTCGTACATTAGATATGATCTAATAAAGGACATAACTAGGCTATATGTATGACAGTTAGTATAACTGTTGGAAAGTTATTGTGTGTCTTATATAAAGTATTCATCTTTCGTAAAGGATTATTCTTTTTTCGAAAGAGATATTGATTAGAATGTCTAATAAATCTTATGTATCATTTGATGATGACATAATAAATACTTTATAATGTTCGATTGTAGATATCGATTTAATCGTAATTGTTACGAGTTATTTTGATATCCTATAGACCATATGATGGATCTTGAAACACGTTCTTTGTGATCTTTGAGATATTAAGAACGAGTTTTAAATTCATGGAGAATAGAGTCTGCAACCATTAGGGTCATATTAGTTTTGAGACTAATTATGATGTTAGACAGTCTACGTCATAAAGAGTCACAAAAGATGCAGTGGGAGTGTCTCACATGATTCTACTGTTACAGTGGAATTAGATGCAACTTATGAAGTATTGACTTATGAAGTTGCATAATGACCTTATAAATTAGAAGTTTTATATTGGTATTGTGGAGTATTTTGGATTTGATCCCTGAATACTTGGACAACTCAGTAGTTGTAGCACAATACTGAGGTAGTGTCTGATTCATATTAATGTATAATTTAGATTCTACAAAATATGAAAGATACTGGCTATGGGAAACAATTGGGTTTGTTTGACAAACTCCTTATGTTTTAGCGGACCTACTTCTTGTTGCCTACCTCTTAGGTGCTAGGTGTGCTTTTGAGGGCTATGTGTATACGATGCATATTGAGATGTGTATATGATATCGTGGATTGGCACAAGATCAAGTGGGAGAAATTGTTGGGGTTGGTGCTCAGAGCGCCAATCCGCATCGTATTTATGTTTGATTCATGAATACGATCAATTCCTTTTTCCATAATATTACTAATTTATGGTTGCACCTCTTGTTTTTATATACGTATTTGATCTGATTACGATTAGATTGAAACTAAATGTGGTTTAGTGATATGTATATATTAGACAAAGGCCCGATAATATATAATACAGTACACAGTTACAAAATGTATATACGATTATATACGTATTAGGAAGTGTCACTGCAAAATGTATATTACCAAGCATAGTTCCTGGTCAAGATTTACTAACACGGGTCAGTTAGTCAAATCCGTTGAGACCAGTACATGTCATATATCGAGACTTGGTCCGATGGTTTACCCCAATGAAACATGAGTCTGGGGAGACTCGTATAGACGTGTAGGTGTTTATAGTGGATAAACAATGAACGACTCACCGAAGATTCTTAATGGATGGTACACCAACGTCAATAAGAATCTTCTCAGGTTGAGTAGCATAGTGGTCATTCGACTTGAGTACCACTGTGGATGTATGAGAAATCCTCCACACTTAGATGGCAGTCACGTCACCGATATATTTAGTTCAGACCTCCGCCTGTTCGTTGTGTGTGGACCGATCCTCAGGATATCCTGTGTGTATCAAGATAGGATCCGTCAGTTCTGTGTACAGAGCATAGATAGTCCATATATGATTAGCAGTCTGTTAAATCTGTGGCCACAATATACTTTGGAAGTAAGTTCCGAGTGTTATTTAGAGATTGATAATAGATTCGTCGACGGGATAATACCTATAGAGATTTGACGTTTACGTCTATATCTCTGGTGTTATCCGGATACCTGTGACAGATGGATTATACGTATGTAATGACCTCGACCTGTATGATTCAGAGAGTTTATCTGTGGTCGTTATAATTTACGAGTGGGTAAGTTATGGACACGAAATTGGATTTTGTGACAGATATACCTGAATCTAGAGAGTCTCACTAATGAAATATACTCGTAGAGCACTAAGGCAACTTTTACGAATAATAATGATTATTTATAAATCATTTAAACGTTAAACGAAAAATACATGCGAACGGGCCGAACCGTCATTTCCTAATTAAAGTGTATTTGTATTTAATATATGATATTATTAAATACACATTAATAAATTTTCAAATAAAGATATTTGACATATATCATTAATATATGTATTTGGGATATTTAAAGTAAATATAATACATATATTTGAGATATTTATATTTAATTAATTAATTAATTATTTAATTGTTAAATGATTAATATAATTTAAATATAAATATCTCACCAAATGATAAAGTTAGGAAATGATTATAAGTGTAAATTGTTGACTTTAAAGTAAATGATATGGTAGTCAAATTGGATTTGACTTCTTAGATATTTGTTTTAAATTTTTTAAAATTGAAATATCAATTTCCTTTATTTATTAGCAAATTCGGCCAACACCCTTATATAAATATAATTGTTATATTTTTTAGTTGCAATTGTTGACTTACTTTAAATCATTAAATGGTTTGATGATGATTAAAGCAAGTTGATAAAGACAAATTAAATGAAACAAAAATTAATATCTTGATATTTTATACACACCAAATTTGGACAAGGGCAATTTGAGAGAGTATATATTGTTTTGTTTCATATTTTAGGGTTTAAAAAGTTCATTAGACACCAAATATAATACAAAAGTAGTTGAGAGAAAAGCTTGAAGACTAAAGGAAGATGGCTTGGAAAATCATGATTTTGTAAGTTATTTTTCAAAGTCTTCAATATGAAATTTGTTTCTAACATGCTTAAAATCATTTTGTGTTGCTTTGGTGTTGACTCTCTTCTTATAGTTGTGTTTATTTTGGTTGTGAACTTTGATGAAAGATTGAAGCATGTAAGTAAGCTTGAAATGGTTTCAAAGCTTTACTTTTGTTTTTTGGAAAATCAAGTTGCCATTCTAGAGTTGGTAAGCCACTCCTTGGTGACCTATAATTGTTCTAGAGTTTTTTCAATTGATGAGGCTAGATTGGTGAAGTATTGAATGGATTAAAGTGTTGGATTTTGTAAATTTGGTGAAATTGGACAATTTGAAGAAATTGAAAAATTAGGATTCATAACCCACTCCAAATTTGGGGCTTTTCATATATGTGATGTATTATGGTATGAATATGATGCATGTAAAATTTTAGGTTGATTGGATTTGATCTTGGCATGTTTTGAACTAAAGGGACCAAAATGTAATTAATTGAAAATTTTGGGTGGCTCACGACATTAGACTAAAAATTGGGGATTTATGTGAAATCTGATTTTGATGCATTAGATGTGTTGAAAAACATTTTAGAAATGATTTATAATCATCCAAAATTATATTTGATAATTTTTGGGCTAAAATAATCAATTTACAAAGTTTTGGGGTAATTCGGTAATTACCAAGAAATTTGATCTCTTGTGTAATTTTCAGAATTTGATAATTGGATAATTAAATAAATAAGTTTATTTAATTAATCCAAGAAAAAAATTTGAAATCGGAAAAATTTGATTTTCCACTATTCCGCTGCGTTACCGATATTCCCCCTTAAAACTCCAACAAAGGAGACATGGCTTGTTGATACCTTTGGAACCAAGACCGATGCCAAACCCAATATCCCACAACATGGATCTAAATCAATATTGCTACCAGGATAGAGGCCATGATACAAAAAAATGCACCTATCTGAAACACGAAATTAAAGATTTAATTAACGGAGGCAAGATACCTGATCCTGAGAGGTACCATTCTTAAGCATGATTTTTATATCGCACCTCTCTTTATTATATAATGACTCTTTTCAAGTGTTTGATGATGAAATAAAGGTTATGTTTCCAAATATTTCATGTCTCTCGATAAAAATAAGCATGATTGAATTTTGAAAAGACACTTTAACTTTGAAATCACTAGCAGAATGCTATCCTAAAAATTACGCACTAAACTTGAGCTTAGAATTGCATTGCCTACTTAAAAGGAATTTATGTTGGCACAACTTGTGGAGATGTCAAAACACTTGACATTCATTTCCGAAATTAAAGCTGAGATGACACAAAAGGAAAAAAAATGTGAAAGAAAAAGGAAAAGATAGAGGAGAAAAATAATAAAAAGAAAAAAAATGTGATACCTATAAAACCTACTCCACAGTTTAAAGTCTTTAGTAACGGAAAGTATCGTGAACCCCACGAGTACTTCCGCGTCAAACAAAAACTCAAATACTGAGTAAGCAAACCAACTTGAGTTGGTGAAATTATTGAGTAACCAGGGGCTCGCATCACAAATGTAAAGTCATTGCATCAAAAAGTACTTTAACGACTTAAGGAAACTAGTTATCAAGATCAGCCCTACATAAAATGAAATTTTGTTGATCATTAACTAGATGTTAGATTACCTTGACCAAGAAAAGGAAGAAAAATGAACTAATTGTCAGTACTAATCTACGCCTGCCGCCAGCATAAACCAATCTGGGTCGCATATAATTCTTTGTAAAAAATGAATCACACACACACATGGAGAAGCATCCGAACGGTGAAACCTTAGTTCAGATTGAATTTTGAATTTGGACAATGGTCAAACTTTGAAAGAAATAGAATTTCGAGAAAAACCTTTAAAAATATGCGAAGAGTCATTACATGATTTCAGAAAACAAAACTAATGATTTGAAAATCCTGAGGGATAGCCTAAGCATAAAATGAGACAAAATTTGACAGTACCTCCACAGAATAAACGTCACAACTCCTGCACTCCTACAAACTGAAGAGCGAGCCGAAAACTAGGAATTTTTTGTGTACATACATAAATGCATAAATATATATAATATTTCTTTTACATGAAAATTCAAACAAAGTAAGTCTCCAAGAAATAGAGCAAGATACAGACATTGCAATCAAGAGTTGAAGCCTTCAAACCACAGAGAATTTAAAGTCAGAAGGATAAAGCACTAGGGGTGAGGCTCGCTTAATAGAAAAAACATTAGGGGCGAGGCCCGCTTAAGAGAATACACTGGGGTGAGGCCCGCTTGAGCGAAAACACTATGGGCGAAGCCCAGTTAAGAAAAATACTAGGGATGAGACCCGCTTAGGAGATAATACTGATGAATGAAGCCTCGAAGAATTCGAATGAAGCCTCGGGAGTGAAACCCCGGGAATGATGATGAACGTGAGATAGCTTCGAGAATGAAGTGAAACCTCGAGAATATGGATGAATGAAGTAGAACCCCGAGAATGAGGATGAACGTGAAATAGCTTCAAGAATGAAGAGAAAACTCGAGAATGAGGTTGAATATCAGACAACTCTGGGACTGGAGTAAAACCTCAAGAATAAGGACGGATACAGACAACTCCGAGAATGGGGACAAGACAATAGATGCTTTCGAGAATTTAATAAGACATCATAAATGAGGATAATGAGGCAAAATATCCCAAGAATGGGATATAAACCTCGGGAAAGAGGATAAGACACTAGATAAGGACATATATCAAATAAAACTGATTGAATCGAGAGAAATATAGAATGAATCCTTAGAATCAAAGAACCGAATGAATCAGGAGAAATATGGATGAAACATTCGAATCAAAGAACTGAATGAATGGGGAGAAATAGGGAATGATTCATCTCATCAGCCAAATGAATCGGGAGACATAGAGAACGAATCCTCAGGAATAAAGCAACCGAATGAATTGGCACACATAAGGAATGAAACCTTAAGAATGAAGCAATTGAGTAAATCATGAGACCTAAAAAATGAAGCTTTGGGAATGGGGAACGAATCCTCGAAAATCCATCAACATCACATATGGGGAGCAAAGCTTCCACGAACAAAAAAATTTTGCATGAGGAATGAAGCCTCCATAAAAGTCACAACCGATTGAAGCATCGAGGGTTTGAGGGTCCAACCTATCAGAATGTTAGACATGGATCAGGGCATCTCAGAACGATCGAGGTATTGGGAGACCTGAGGGTCCAACCACTATCAGAATATAGATCGAGGTGTCTCATAACCGATCAAGACATCGTGGACCGATGGTCCAACCACTATGACAATAGAGATTGAGGTATATCATAACCGATCGAGGCATCAGAGGACTGATGGTCTAACCACTTTGACGGCAAAGATTGAGGCATCTCACCACAAAATAGTCTAAGGACCCATGTAACAACAATCAAACTACAACACAACAGAGTAAGTCTGGCAAGGCCCGGAAAGCCAGGTGCGTAAAAATAAATGCATAACTTTGATAGGCATGTCACTGTCAAACACTACACAAGCCTACTGAATTGGGGGCGACAATTGACACTGTATTTTTATAGATAGCCTGATGATGAGTATCTTACAGGGACACCCTCTGAAAGTTGGAAAATTATGAGGATGAATGTCAGGAAAATTATGAGGACAATTAGTTAACACACGTGCAAATTTCCAAAGGCTAAAGTCACGGACTGACATAAGTCCGACTGGAGATATATTTCAAATTATAAGTTCGGTCGAATATTCATCGGGCAATCTCCAGAAATCCAATAACGTGAGACAAATATAATGGAAACATGAGATTTTGCTTCCCTCATTCCTTTTTCAAGCCCCCATTTGCAATACTAAATGAGGCCTCTTTGTTCACAATGGAGGACTGGCAACTATCTATCAAAACTCTGTAAAAATCTAAAATAGTGAGAGACAAAGTGAGAAGCAAACACCAACCCTTGGATTTCCTTCCCCTGGTGCGAATCCAGCGATGACTCAGACTTCAGAAAGGGTATTATGAGCCACAACATAAGCAAAAGTATGACCTGAGGACACCCTCTTGTTTATATACGCTTTTGAGTATTCTGTTTCGACACAGTATCTCCGGCTAGACATGATACACATCCGATCGAACATACACACACCTCAGACCAATTAATTACATATCATGCCATATCACTGATTTAATATTTCACTCCTTCATGTTTACTTTCACTTTGTCATTGAATAATAACACACATGCAATCGTTCACTATATTGTTTAGTTTATTATTATGCATGTTCTATATTTTTCTTGTATGCATGTTTCTGTTTACTTTTGATAAGGTAGGGATATCTAGCTAGACTCATCATACACCCGACCAGACATTGATGAACATATCCGACCTTAAATACCTCAAAAAATTTTATTCGTTACATTTCATGATGTGTTTTTCTGATTATATTTATCATTTAATATTTGAGTTTTTTCTTATTATGGTATTGATTATTATCGTATCTATTTCTATGATTCTAATTTTGCATAGTATTTCTAGTTGGACTCTCAATAAGTCCGGCCGGACATCAGTATCATAATGTATATCTGGCTTAAGATAAACTATATCCGGCCATGCCTCTCCGAGGACAGGTCAATAAAACGCATGCTCCGATTTGTTTAATCATTATTTTATCAATGTTGTAACAATTTGTCAATATTTACTCTTTTTTTTATAATTTATGTTTGCACATTGTATGCTTTTAAACTGCCTTTGTGAGTGATATTGCATTATAAGAAATGAAAATACCTACTTCAAATGTAAATATTATACTGGCATCAGTAAGGGACCATTCCGAATCCAAACGGGTTAAACTGGTTTAAGGTCGGACCTTACGAGGGGTGTAGTACGACCTTAAATCATTCTCGATGTCTAATATCGGGTTACGACTCCTTTATTCTCCAGTTAGTCCCCTCGGGACTATCCATACTCTCTACGGGCTACGAGCTTAACAGTGTAGTAGTCGCTGACATTATAGGCATACGAGTAAAACTCATTTCACTCCTACAATACCCTTATAACCTCATCATTCACTTAACATCGTTAACGAAAAAATGGCTCATTGATAAAAAAAAAAAATACAAACCAGAGGTAGTGCAATGTCATTGTCAAAAATCTGTGGTGGCTTCATTTATTTCCCCCAAACCTGAAGTGGTTCAGAGATAATTTCGCAATTAAAGATACATCAAGGAGAGTCACCACCACAAAATCAATACATTTGAATTAATTATGTAATTAATTGCATTAACAACTAGTTAATTAAAAAATTCATGTAATTAACAAATCTAAAAATACACCAAGGAGAGTCGCCATCAAAAAATCACTCTAGAACAATTATAGCCATCAAATAGTGGTTTAAGTAACTCTAGAATGATTATTTGGTGTCCTATACCATAATTAGGTCTAATTAAACTAATTAGCCTAATTAATTTTAAAAATGCATCTAAGACTTCCTATTAGGATTTCTAACTATCAATCAACACCAAAGAGTAGAAGAACTTCAATTATATCAAATATAACTAATTGAAGATATAAAGAAATAATTTTCAACCAAATAAGATTAGAAATTACCTTAATTTCTTCAATTCTACCTTTGGTTGTTTCTAATTATTCTGCCACACTCTATAATTTTGGTAAATTGAATAAACCCTAACAAAGCCTTAATTATCCTCTCTCTTGAACCCTTGCATGCTTTAGGAAACATTTCAAGCCATCCAAATGATGCAATTGCCGAAAATTAGGTTTATATATGGGGAGGGGTAATATTAAGCATATTATCATATAAATACATGGCTAATATTTTTCCATGCATAAAGCTTATCATTAATTATTTATTTATTTCAGTAAAAAAATATTTCAAGAATATTCTTTAATAAATAATTATTAAATTAATTAGTCTTTAATTAAATAAATAATTATTCATTTGAAATGTATCAAAATTCTAATGTGTATCTAATGAAATTATGTATCATATAAAAATATATATTAGATACAAAAATACCCCAACATGTGTAACATTACGAATAATCCATATGATTCGTATTTAATTTCCCTAGTGTTCTACGAGTATACTTTATTAGTGGAACTCTCCAGGTTTAGGTATACTATCAAGGAACACATTATGTGTCCATAAATTGTCCACTTATAATTTATGATGATCACAAATAGATGCGTTGAACCATACAAGTCGAGTTATAAGAATATCATATAGTCCATTCGTCATAAGCTATTTGAATTGTACCAAAGGTATAGATGAGAACGTCAAATCTCTGCTAGTGTCTAATTCATATGTGTGTCGACATATTCGTTTTCTCTCAATCAATATTCGAAATTCATTTCCTGAATGTGCTCTAGCCAGAGATTTAAGGATCACGAAGTGGATGCCTAAATCTCGCAGATGAGACTGATGGATCCTCTTTGGATACATCATAGGATATCATGAGCATCGGTTTACACCTAACAAACAGGTGGAGGTCTAGTCTAAATTGACAAGTGACTTGACTGTTGTTGAAGTATGGAGGATCACTCATACATCCTCAGTGGTATCTCATGTCAAAAGACTAGATATACTACTCGATTTGGGAAGATTCTTATTAACGTTATTGCGCCATCTATTATGAATTCTTCTGGTGAGTCATTAGTACTTATCAAATAAACACCTACATATCTATATGAGTCTCTCAAGACTTATAGTTCATTGAGATAAACCATTACTAACCGACCATTGTCAGCAAATATCGACAAGAAACTTTATTTGAGAATATACCTCTAATAGTGACATCTCCAAATGTCAATTATGATTATCAATTAATTATGTACTACTATATATATTATTGAGTCTTTGTCTAATATATACATCACTAAACCTCAGTTAGTTTCAATCTAATCTAATTAGATTGAATATGTATATAAAAGACAAGAGGTACTATTGAATAGATAATATTATGGAAAGAGTAATTGTTCATATTTATAAATCGATCATAAATACAATGTAGATTGGTGCTCAGAGAACCAACCCCAATAATTTCTCCCACTTATCCTATTGTTAATCCATGGTATCGTATACACATCTCAATGTTTATCATATCCTCATAGCTTTCAAAAGCTCACATATAACTTAAAATGTAAGCATTATGTCTCCCATGGTCAGCATCAATCATACTATGTAGAACCTAAGATTTACATTAGCATTCTTCAGATGTGATAACTCATCTACTAAGTTGTCCCATTATTTAAGGACCTAGTCCACAATACTCTGTTGACAACCGTAAACACAAAATTGATACCAAAACTTCTAATTTATAAGGTTAATCTGCAACTTCATAAACTTAATTAGTTGCAACTAATTCCACTAACATAATGGAATCAACCGTGGCATTCCCACTGCATCTTTTCTGTAACATCCTCATTTAAGTATTAGTCGGCAGCTTAGGGTGGTGGTGAGGATCCTTTACCTACTGGTAAAATCTCCGGAATGGGGGTGTTATATTTTCCGACCCTATATGACGTAGACTATCTATCGTCATTATTAGACTAAAATCTAATCTTAATGACCCTAATAGATGCAGACTATAATCTTCACGAATAAGAAACTCGTTTTTAATATTTCAAACATAATACAAAACATGTTTCAAGGCCATGTCCCCAAGGGACGCAGCCCAACGGTTTGAGCTTGGGACCTTGTCTTCAAGGTCCCAGGTTCAAATCATGGGTAGCACCCTTGTAAGAGCCTGGGACAGCACCAGTTTACCCACGCATCAATTGAATGCATGGGGTTTCCTGGTATTCCAAAAAACAAATGTTTCAAGGCCATCCTTTGGTGTATAGCATATTTAAATAGTTCATAACAATTACGACTAAATTGATATATAAAATCGTACATAATACAATATTCATTATGCCATCATCTTATTGTTGGGGTCAAAATAGGGAGGCGCAGCGGAAGAAGCGTTGTTCGGGCGAAATCGTAGTTTAAAATTTTTAAACTTACGAATAAATTATTTAATATCCAATATTAATAATTCATTCATATTTCACCTAAACATATTTATTAGATATCATATAACGACATAAATAATATGGAAACACCGCGAAATGTTTGCGAAAATATTTTTCCGCAAAATAACATAAATTGCGTTTCCGGCTGAACCGACCGACCAATGCACATGGGGACTGCCAAGGTCAGCCCCAAAAATATTTGGAAAGTTCGTGGGCTGCCCGAACAGTGCCCAGTTCACTGTTTGGGCAGCCGTTACCTGGTAACGCCGTTTTTCGCCCTTTTCGCGTATTTTCACTCCGAAACAATTTTCGATAAATATTTTTCTTGGGCAATTAAAATAAACCAATTTATTATAATTACTCAATAAATAAAAACTGAATTTTTATCTGAAAAATCAGATTTGTCATTAATTACCGTGAGACCCCTAAACTTTGCAAATTTTACATTTTAGTCCTAAAATTGTCAAATATAATTTTAGATGATTCCAAATCATTTCTAAAATGATTCTTAACTTGTTAATTTTCAACTCAAACCCCTCAATTTTTCCAAATTTCCGAGAGGGTCCTAACTTTTCCATTAATTACGATTTAGCCTCAAATGTTCAAAACATGTCAAGATCAAATCCAATTAATCCCAAATTTGATACACATCATATATACATCAGAATATGCAACATATATGAAAAGCCCAAAAATTGGATTAGGTTAAGAACCCTAATTTCTCAAATTACTTCAATTGTTCAATTTACACTAAATTGATAAAATTCAACACTTTAATCAATCCAATACCACACCAATCAAGTCTCACCATCATGAAACAACTCAAGAATAATTCTAGGTCATTTATGAATGGCTACGGACCTCTAGAATGACAACATCACCATCAAATGGTTTAAAGATTACTAAATGAACAATTTCATTCAATCTTTAATTAACACACATGCTCATCTTTGAAACAAGTTTACAACCATGTAATTACATACATAAAAGAGTAGAGAAAATTCTAAGCATCACAAATTGAAGCCTAGATACATGGAAATAATTTCCTAGTTGAAGAAAGTTAAGAAAAACTTACAAATTCCAAGCTTTGATTGAGTTCTCTCTTTTTCTTCACTTTTCTCTCAACCTTTTCTTTGTAATTATTTTGTAAAACTTGTGTAAGTGTTTGAAAAATGAAACAAAATAATTTTGTATCAATTTTCCATTATGGCCGAATTTAATGACAAAAACAAAATAACAATTAATTTATTTTTGTTCTATTTTCATTTGTCCACATTTTACTTTTAATAAAGTAAATACACAAATGGACCAATGAAAACAAGCCATTAAAAAGCATAAATCATTATTTAAGATATTTGTAATATTAATTAATTTAATTATTTAACAATTAAATAATTAAATAATAAATATCTTTAATATATGTATTATATTTACATTAAATATCTCAAATACATATATTAATGATATATGTCAAATATCACAATTTGATATTTAATTAATGTGTATTTAATAATATCAAATATTAAATACAAATACACATTAATTCATGAATGACGATCAGGTTCCGATTGCATGTATTTTTCATTTAACCGTTAAACGAGTTATAAATAATCCATATTATTCATAACAGTTGTCATAGTGCTCTACGAGTATATTTCATTAGTGAGACTCTCTAGATTCATGCATATCCGTCACGAAATCCAATTTCCTGTCCATTATTCATCCACCCGTAAATTATGACGACCACAGATAAACTCATTGAATCGTACAGGTCGAGGTCACTGCATACGTATAATCCCTCCGTCACGTGTATCCGGATTATCCCAGAGATATAGATATAAACGTCAAATCTCTATAGGAATAATCACGTCGATGTATCTATTAGCAATCTCTAAATAACATTCGTAACTCACTTCCGAAGTATAATATGGCCATAGATTTGACAGATTGTTAATCACATATGGACTACCTATGCTCTGTACATAGAACTGACGGATCTTATCTTGATACTCACAGGATATCATGAGCATGAGTCCACACCCAACAAACAGGCGGAGGTCTGATCTAAATAGATCGGTGACGTGACTGCCATCTAAGTGTGGGGATAACTCATATATCCATAATGGCATCTCAAGTCAAAGAATCACTATCCTACTCAACCCGAGAAGATTCTCATTGACGTTGGTGTACCATCTATTAGGAAATCTTTGGTGAGTCGACCAGTGTTAGTAAATCTTGACCAGTAACTTAATTTAATGATATACAACTTATGGTGACACTTCCCAATGTCAATTACAAACTATGTTGTAGCTGCGCACTACGTTGTAAATCGTGGGGTCTTTGTCTAATATATATACATATCACTAAACCAGATTTAGTTTCAATCTAATCGAAATTAGATCGAATACGTATATAAAAGACAAGAGGTGCTACCATTTAAATTAGTAATATTATGGAAAAAGGTATTGCTCGTATTCATGAATCAAACATAAATATGATCCAGATTGATGCTCATAGCACCAACCCTAACACTTATGATGCATAAAATTAATTAAACATTCTAATCAAGTTCTCCCGACTAAGGAATCATCCATTACGAAAGATGAATATTATATTTAAAAGACACATTAAAATTGTCACACAAATAGTCAATTTTTATCTTTTATTAGATAATATATAATGTACGACTAATAAGAGTATCTCACAAGTCTCTTAATTTTATATCATATATAAAATTTTATATTGAATATAATTTAGATTACTAATATTGCATTCATGGAGAAAATAAGGTTTATGTAAATATTTTACATGACAAACATATCATTATTACTTTAATAGTGAAAATATCTTTAGGATATAACACTAGAGAGAATTTTGTATGCTCTCACTGATCCTACTAACTGTAGACACTATATTTTTATGCATAACTTGATGATGAGTCTCCTACGAGGACACCCTCTAAAATTTGAGAATTGTAAGGATGAATGCCATGAAGGAAAAGAAATCTAAGGAATATAGCTCAAAAGCAAACTAGACGGCCTACCTTCTCTCTAACTCTAAAATCCGGCTGGATATCTGGTCGGACATAACATGTTTTTCATTTAATGAGTAGAATGTCAGTTAGTGAAGTTAAGAGATA
Organism: Zanthoxylum bungeanum; assembly: GCA_019454045.1. NCBI lineage: Eukaryota > Viridiplantae > Streptophyta > Magnoliopsida > Sapindales > Rutaceae > Zanthoxylum > Zanthoxylum bungeanum. The sequence continues at coordinate 27,788 of SKCR01042349.1, forward strand.
TGATTATGTCTGGCAGGACATACAATTCAAAACAGTAGCTCGAGTAGTGGAACAACGAGGAAAGGCGTGAACCTGTGAATCGGAGGAGTTGCGGAGCATCCCCATTTTCCGACGACCGTGCACCGTACTTCCGAGAGTCGACATAAAAGGTTAGACCTGAGGGCACCTTTCTCATTAGTTTATATTCGTTTTTTAATTGTTTATTGAATTCTATTCGCATGAGAGTCATTTATGAATGCATGTTGTGGCTGTGAATGAAATGGAAAATGTGTCGCCTCTTGTGGTATATAGGATGAAAACCCGGACATAAATTTCATAGCCGATTCTGAATGTACGGTAGTATGATCTGTACTCGGGATACAACTCCACGTACCACTTAAGTAAAATGCGCATATTTCATTTTCTGTTGTTTTGATGTGTTTATTATTCGTTATTTAATTTCTGCATGTTATTTGTTCGCATAATGATGTGATCGAGCGCATGGGCTTAGTAAGTAGGATTAAAGGTCCCCTATTTTGAGGGGTTAAAACCCTTTACCACGATGCTTTGCCACGCCGGTTGATGTATATTCGGTTGAATGTAAGATGTGTTCAATCGGGTATACGAAGTTAGATATTATTTCTTTTATTTCTTATATGCATTGGTGATAAAGCGCATTGGCTTAGTAAGTGTGATTAAAGGTCCTCTATTTTGAGAGGTTAAAATCATTTACCACGATGTTTTGCCGCGCCGGATAATGTATATTCGATTGGATGTGAGATATGTTCAATCGGATACACAAAGTCCGATATCGTTGTCTTCACTTCTTTATATATGTATTGTGTTGTTTGCGCATGGGCTTAGTAAGTGCGATTAAAGGTCCTCTATTTTGAGAGGTTAAAATCCTTTACCACGATGCTTTGCCGCGCCGGATAGTGTATGTTCGATTGGATGTGAGATGAGTTCAATCGGATACGTGAGGTCCTACATTGTGGATTTGTTTGTTTATGTATGTGTTGTATGCATCAGGTCCGGTTCCGTTCAAACACGTTCTCGAACGCCACACGAACACAGACCTTCTGTTTACCGTTCGAACGCTACGCGAACGCACACGCATTTTCTTGGTTTCATCATGCATCAGGTCTGGTTCCGTTCGAACGCGTTCTCGAACGTTATACGAACGCGAACCTTCTGTTTACCATTCGAACGCGTTCTCGAACGCTGCACGAACGCGCACCCACTGCACTGAGTCCTTTTCATCACATCACGACATGTCTATTTTAGCATATAGTTGTCTCTTTTTTACCTTATGCATTTGTAGTACCGCTTTAGGTATCTATTTTCGTCATGCGCTTAATTGTCTTTCCTTAATATGCATGCTTGTATGAATGTTATTTGTTTGCGCTTCTGTGTCTACCAATGTGAAATTGTATGCTTTCCGTATGTCAATTTATCTGTATGCAAATTGAGACATAGATTACATGTAAATAGGCTGTATGCAAATTCGGATATGTGTTACATGTAAATTTAGATGAACTTGTTGATATATGCATGCGAAATTAGTGGTAAATCATCCTTGGAAATAAGTTGTTTAGGCTTGGTTAGATTATTGAACAAATCATGTTATTACAAGTGGCATAAATAAGGGACCATTTCGAACCAACGGTTTGAGGTATTCCCTTGCGAGGGGTGAGTGCGGCCTTAATCTCATTTTCCCCCGGTTCACACGGGTGGCGACTCCATTATTCTCCGGTTTAGTCCCCCGCGGGCTACTCCGTACTCCAACCCCGGGCCGCAAGCCCGGAACAGCATGCGTCGCCCAGTTTGTGTTCCCACAATAAGCCAAAGAGCTTGCAGGTAACAGGGTCGAATAGAAGAATTCTCTATTAACTAAAACAATTAGAGTATAAGCATACAACATTATACACTCTAATGAACCTAATCACAAAGATAAAAATAAGGGGAATATCATAACCGAACGTTATGTTCGTGCAGGCCTAAGATTGTAGAGAATTTTCGAGTCAAAACAGTAGCTCGAGCAGTGGAACAGCGAGGAAAGGCGTGAACCTGTGAACCGGAGGTGTTGCGGAGCATCCCCTTTTTCCGACGATCGTGCACCGTACTTCTGAGAGTCGACATAAAAGGTTAGACCTGATGGCACATTTCTCATTAGTTTATATTCTTCTTTTAATTGTTTATTGAATTCTATTCGCATTAGAGTCATTTGTGAATGCATGTTGTGGCTGTGAATGAAATGGAAAATGTGTCGCCTCTTGTGGTATATAGGATGGAAACCCTGACATAAATTTCATAGCTGATTACGTATAGACGGTAGTATGATCTGTACTCGAGATACAACTCCACGTACCACTTGAGTAAACGGCGCATATTTCATTTTCTGTTGTTTTGATGTGTTTATTATTCGTTATTTAATTTCTGCAAGTTATTTGTTCGCATAATGATGTGATCGAGCGCATGGGCTTAGTAAGTCGGATTAAAGGTCCCCTATTTTGAGGGGTTAAAACCCTTTACCACGATGCTTTGTCGCACCGGTTGATGTATATTCGGTTGAATGTAAGATGTGTTCAATCGGGTATACGAAGTTAGATATTGTTTCTTTTATTTCTTATATGCATTGGTGATAAAGCGCATGGGCTTAGTAAGTGCGATTAAAGGTCCTCTATTTTGAGAGGTTAAAATCATTTACCACGATGCTTTGCCACGCCGGATAATGTATATTCGATTGGATGTGAGATATGTTCAATCGGATACACAAAGCCCGATATCGTTGTCTTCACTTCTTTATAATGTATTGTGTTGTTTGCGCATGGGCTTAGTAAGTGCGATTAAAGGTCCTCTATTTTGAGAGGTTAAAATCCTTTACCACGATGCTTTGCCGCGCCGAATAGTGTATGTTCGATTGGATGCGAGATGAGTTCAATCGGATATGTGAGGTCTTACATTGTGGATTTGTTTGTTTATGTTTGTGTTGTATGCATCAGGTCTGGTTCCGTTTGAACGCGTTCTCGAACGCTGCACGAACGCGCACCCACTGCACTGAGTCATTTTCATCACATCACGACATGTCTATTTTAGCATATAGTTGTCTCTTTTTTACCTTATGCATTTGTAGTACCGCTTTAGGTATCTATTTCCGTCATGCGCTTAATTGTCTTTCTTTAATATGCATGCTTGTATGAATGTTATTTGTTTGCGCTTCTGTGTCTACCAATGTGAAATTGTATGCTTTCCGTATGTCAATTTATCTGTATGCAAATTGAGACATAGATTACATACAAATAGGCTGTATGGAAATTCGGATATGTGTTACATGTAAATTTAGATGAACTTGTTGATATATGTCATTACATGTAAGCTTAGGCTTGGTTAGATTATTACACAAATCATGTTATTACAAGTGGCATAAGTAAGGGACCATTCCGAACCCAACGGTTTGAGGTCTTCCCTTGTGAGGGGTGAGTGCGGCCTTAAATCTCATTTTCACGGTTCACACCGGGTGGCGACTCCATTATTCTCCGATTTAGTCCCCTACGGGTTACTCCGTACTCCCAACCGGGCCGCGAGCATGGAACAGCATGCGTCGCCCAGTTTGTGTTCCCACAGTCTGGTGAGTCCACTGGGGATAGAGAATCGGCCCCGAAATAATGTCTTGTAATATTATGATTTGTGCTTTAATTGACCGTGTCTACCGTGGGTTAAAAGGGGTTTAATCAAAGGCATTTTGAGGCTAGGTAATGGTTTGGTGTCTTCCCTCATTCACTACCTTTCTATAAGGAAAAGCTGTGAAGGCACCTAGATAATCACTTACTTATGGCCTATTGTGATGGACTAATTTGGAGGACTCGTTGTTTATTCCTGTCACCAAGCGATAAGAGCCTAAGAGGCTGGGGTACTTAAGAGAGCCTCGCTCCACCCTCCCTCTGGGGAATCTACAATGGGAAATCCATTTGACAGTCAGTCACACACCATAACTCGTCGGCACGTACTGTAAGGTATAAAAAAGGTGCGCTCACTTGGTCGCTCGAACCCTTGAGTGAGAAGACCTAGTTGTGGGCAATCCTTCGCCAGCGAGAGTCTTTGTCCACACTCCCGCAAACCCACACGTAGACCGGAATTGTATGGCCTATAGCAACTATTTCCTTGTGCTTATGGACCATCCTCATTTGGATGCAGTTGGACTTCTTGTCAGAAATGCGAACTTGTTGGGCAATTTAAACTGGGACGAGTTCGTATCCTATGACAATTGGGCCAAAAGCTTCTGAAATGTTGATGGGCCACTCTGTAGAAATTATTTATGTATGCTTGTGTTTAGGAACATTGTTGTTTAGATATATTCGGACCTTTTGTCATGAGGTATGGGCTTGTTGGGCCATTTAAACTGGGACAAGAACGTATCTTATGGTGATTGGGCCAAAAGCTTCTAAAACGCCAATAGGCCATTATATGTTTGTGTTTAGGAACATTATCATTTGGATACGGTTGGACTTCTTCCCATGAGATGTGAACTTGTTGGGCCATTTAAACTGAGACGAGTTCACTCCTATGACAGTTAGCCCAAAAGCTTCTAAAATGATGATGGGCCGATTTGTGTGAAAATTTTAATGAGTTGATATATTTCTTGTATCACATGCATCTCATTCATCTCATGCATACATATATCCTGTTAACACCCTCTATGTCCATAAAAGACATCATAGATTCTTGTTGGGTTAGGAAAGATGGAAGACTCGCCAAAAGACCGGTAACAGATATGAGTACATCCAATAACGAGGTATCCCGGATAGATCAACTAGAGAATGGTTTCATCGCAAGCCTTGACTACTGCCATGGAAAATATGGCTGTGCCCCGTGCTGGGGGAAATTCTGAGAATGTGAGGCGTGAGGAGCCTCTGAATGGGTCGGGGGATGATATCCCCGCTTTTGATGATGATATGGCAGAGTATGCAACAGGCAGAGTGATGGGTCTCAGGCCGAGATACAGAAACTCAGTGACCAGGTAGAGTCTGTTACCCGTAAGATGAAGGGTAAGGATGAAGAGTTGTTAGACTATGAGGCGATGACCTTTTAAGAACAGCTACCAGCTCAGTTCAAAATGCCTGATATGGCCAAGTTCAATGAGAATGGGGACCCGAGGGTCAATCTCTGACAATATGTGTCAGTTATGAGTTCATTGGGCCTGACACAACGCCAAGCTCAGAAGATGTTCGGGATGTCACTCGATGGGGCACCCGTAGTGTGGTATCATAACCTTAAGAAAAAGGTTAAGGAGGATTGGAGGGAATTGGCAGATGCATTTCTGAAACAGTATGTTGCAGACTTGTAGATTGATTTGTCACTCCGTGATTTGGAAAACACTAAGTAGAAGCCGGAAGAAAGCTACAAGGAGTATGTAGACCGCTGGAGAAGCCAGCTTCTGAAGATGCAGACTCGACCCTCAGAGAAGGACTAAATCAAAATGATCACCAAGGGCACCAAGCCCTAATTTATGGCATGATTGCAGATTTTCGATAGTTGAGGGAAACTGTCATGGATATAGAAGAAGAAGAAGAAGCTGAGAACAGAAAGTTCTATGGCCAGAATAGGGGGCTTTTGGGGGGCATTCTGAGACCAAGCCCGCTGCTGCCGAAGTCGCTGTCATCAGAAACATGCGATTCTCCAACCTTGGTAGACCTTTTTCGAAGGTGCTTGAGAAGCTGAAGGCACAAGGACTCCTAAAACCCTTAGAGCCTAAACCACTTCCAGATCCTATACCACCCAACCTTGACCTAAGCCTATATTGTCACTTCCATCAGATGAGAGGCCATGAAACTGACAGCTGCACCCGCCTTAGGCATGAAATCCAAAACCGCATTGATGCCCATAAAATACCTGATCCTGAGAAAGAACAACCCAACACACATCGGAACCCACTACCAAATTACCACTCCGTTCCACCACCCACCTATATGATCAACTCTGGCCTACTCGAAAGCTTCATCCTCCAAGCTCTCAACCACCCAGCTTCTTCCATGAGGATAGAGGATGGCAGCAGTGAAGAACCATAGGCCAAGGAAGAAGGCAATGAAACTATTCTTTCTGGTTTATTTTCTGCATTTTTAAAAGACATCGACTTCGTCTACTTGTTTTGAACCTTTTCCTGAATAATGATAAAGACATCCATTTCGCCTACTTATCTGAGTCCTTTCAACCTGCATGACATGAGTATATTTTACAAAAGCATTCAACCCTGATGCCATGATATTCAGCGACACCCAGAACACGGGGGATTCCCAAAAGAAGCAAGCAGAAAAGACAGAATAACCGTTCAGTAATAGGAAATGGGGTAGTGAGGTTGTCAGACTTATAAGGAAATAAGTTCACCAGGCCAATCAATGTGGATAGATTGAAGCATTATTTTGCCAGAGGAAGAGAAGACCGAGCAATTACCAAGAGAAGAACTAACCCAACTGGATGGAAAACTCATTCACGTGTGCATGCATACACGTAACATGTTTTGCATTCCTTTTTGTGTTTTGTGTTGTAATAACAGATTTCAAAGGAGAAAAAGAGAGAACGTCAAATGCAAGCCAATCAGAAGCATCAATATGACATTAGTATCAGTTTGGGGATGAGTCCCAGGGCCGAGGCCTACATTAGTATCAGTATGGGGCTAAGGCCTATATCAGTATCAGTCTGGGGCTGAGGCCCATATCAGTATCAGTCTGGGGCTGAGGCCCATATCAGTGTCAGTCTGGGGCTGAGGCCCATATCAGTATCAGTCTGGGGCTGAGGCCCATATCAGTATCAGTCTGGGGCTGAAGCCCATATCAGTATCAGTTTGGGGCTGAGGCCCATATCAGTATCAGTGTGGGGCTGAGGCCCATATCAGTATCAGTTTGAGGCGAGGCCCATATCAGTATCAGTCTGGGGCTGAGGCCCATATCAGTATCAGTCTTGGGGCGAGGCCCATATCAGCAGTATCAGTCTTGGGGCGAGGCCCATATCAGTATAAGTCTGGGGCTGAGGCTGAGGCCCATATCAGTATCAGTTTGGGGATGAGTCACAGGGCCGAGGCCCACATAAGCATCCGCTTGGGGGCGAGGCCCACATCAGTATCAGTTTGGGGATGAGTCCCGAGGGTCGAGGCCCACATCAGTATCAGTTTAGGGGCGAGGCCCACATCCGCATCAGCTTGGGGGTGAGGCCCACATCAGTATCAGTTTGGGGATGAGTCCCGATGGTCGAGGCCCACATCAGTATCAGTTTAGGGGCGAGGCCCACATCCGCATCAGCTTGGGGGCGAAACCCTCATCAGTGTCAGTTTAGGGGCGAGGATCACATCCGTATCAGTTTGGGGGTGAGGCCCACATCAGCATCATGCATCCATGCATACATGCATACATATCACATACATACAATTTTTATTTTGTTCCCAGGATTGTAGCGGTAAAGACCATCTCATCAAGTAACGATTCAAAAATGAGCCACCTCTCATCATGCAACAGATGCCGAAAATGGCGCTCCAAAATAGAGCACACACACAACAGATGCCAGAAATGGCGTTCCAAAATGGAGCACACACACAACAGATGCCGGCATTCCAAAATGGAGCACACACATCAGATGCCGAAAATGGCGCTCCAAAATGGAGTACACACAACAGATGCCGAAAATGGCGTTCTAAAATGGAGCACACACAGCAAATGCCGAAAATGGCGTTCCAAAATGGAGCACACACATCAGATGTCGAAAATGGAGTTCCAAAATGGAGCACACACAGCAAATGTCGAAAATGGCGTTCCAAAATGGAGCACACACAGCAAATGCCGGAAATGGCGATCCAAAATGGAGCACACACACAACAAATGCCGAAAATGGATACCGAAAATGACGCTCCAAAATGGAGCACACACACAAAAGATGCCGAAAATGGCGCTCTAAAAATGGAGCACGGTTCGGGAATGAACCAGGGGTCGCAACACCTCACCACCAAATCAACTCAACTCAACACATGGTAAGTTGGCGAGCCAGGTAAGTGAAAATGCATTGCATAACTTTGATAGGATTGTCACTGTTGCACATTACACAAGTCCCATCAAAGTGGGGCGACTGTAGGCACTTCATTTTTGCATATAAGTCCCTGTGATGAGTCTCATTTAGAAGCACTACCTTTTATGTCACGGAAGTCGCGGGAAACGGACGTCGGAATGGGAAATTCAGAATAAGTATGTCATCAAGTTCATTTCACAAGTTCACTGTTTCGTTCGTGCTGGTTCGTGCCCACGTTCGAACGTCAGGTAAATTGCGGGCGTTCGTGTAGCGTTCGATGAGGCATTCGAACGGTGTCGGTATTTATGGTTTTGCTGCTACCCTCACACCCAAGCCCAATTAGCCCACCAAAGCCCATTAAAATATTAATTAAATCATATACCAAATTAAATGAAATATTAATTAAATCACATACCAAATTAAAATAAATATCAAATAAAATTATGCCTAATTAAAATCAATCAAGATTATTTTATACCAAACTAAACAAATATTATGCCTAATCCAAACAAATTAAATATATTAACTTCCTAATTAACCAAATCTTGTCCCCCCCCCTCAATCTTTTGTTTTCCTTGTTTGACACTAAATCAAATCCCCTTTAAATGCCAAATCTCTTTCCTTGTCAAGCAAGATTTAGCCATACCCCCTTTGCCTATAAAAAGAACTCAATTCCAACCCTTGAAACCCCTAGTTCATTCACACAAGAAAATACCCTAGTTCATTCACACAAGAAGAGACCCAAGCTCATTGACACAACCAAACTCACACACAGAACCCTCACAAATCAAACAGTGAGCAGAAACTGCATAAACAACAGCCACATACACGCATAAAGCAGCAGCCATACACGCATACATCACCACCGAAAATAAACCCCCAACACCCAAAAAAACAGTCCCTTATTTACCGAAAACCAGTAAGCCAATATTGTGACCAGAATAGAGTAGCAATAGCAGCGAATCAGAGTCAAAACAGTAGCTCGAGCAGAGGAACAGCGAGGAAAGGCGTGAACCTGTGAACCGGAGGAGTTGCGAAGCATCCCCCTTTTCCGACGACCGTGCACCGTACTTCCGAGAGTCGACATAAAATGTTAGACCTGAGGGCACATTTCTCATTAGTTTATATTCGTCTTTTAATTGTTTATTGAATTCTATTCGTATGAGAGTCATTTGTGAATGCATGTTGTGGCTGTGAATGAAATGGAAAATGTGTCGCCTCTTGTGGTATATAGGATGGAAACCCTGACATAAATTTCATAGCTGATTCTGTATGGACGGTAGTATGATCTGTACTCGGGATACAACTCCACGTACCACTTGAGTAAACGACGCATATTTCATTTTCTGTTGTTTTGATGTGTTTATTATTCGTTATTTAATTTCTGCATGTTATTTGTTCGCATAATGATGTGATCGAGCGCATGGGCTTAGTAAGTCGGATTAAAGGTCCCCTATTTTGAGGGGTTAAAACCCTTTACCACGATGCTTTGTCACACCGGTTGATGTATATTCAGTTGAATGTAAGATGTGTTCAATCGGGTATACGAAGTTAGATATTGTTTCTTTTATTTCTTATATGCATTGGTGATAAAGCGCATGGGCTTAGTAAGTGCGATTAAAGGTCCTCTATTTTGAGAGGTTAAAATCATTTACCACGATGTTTTGCCGTGCTGGATAATGTATATTCGATTGGATGTGAGATATGTTCAATCGGATACACAAAGTCTGATATCGTTGTCTTCACTTCTTTATATATGTATTGTGTTGTTTGCGCATGGGCTTAGTAAGTGCGATTAAAGGTCCTCTATTTTGAGAGGTTAAAATCCTTTACCACGATGCTTTGCCGCGCCGGATAGTGTATGTTCAATTGGATGTGAGATGAGTTCAATCGGATACGTGAGGTCCTACATTGTGGATTTGTTTGTTTATGTTTGTGTTGTATGCATCAGGTCTGGTTCCGTTCGAACGCGTTCTCGAACGCCACACGAACGCAAACCTTCTGTTTACAGTTCGAACGCTACGCGAACGCGCACGCATTTTCTTGGTTTCATCATGCATCAGGTCTGGTTCCGTTCGAACGCGTTCTCGAACGCTATACGAACGCGAACCTTCTGTTTACCGTTCGAACACGTTCTCAAACGCTGCACGAACGCGCACCCACTGCACTGAGTCTTTTTCATCACATCACGACATGTCTATTTTAGCATATAGTTATCTCTTTTTTACCTTATGCATTTGTAGTACCGCTTTAGGTATCTATTTTCGTCATGCGCTTAATTGTCTTTCCTTAATATGCATGCTTGTATGAATGTTATTTGTTTGCGCTTCTGTGTCTACCAATGTGAAATTGTATGCTTTCTGTATGTCAATTTATCTGTATGCAAATTGAGACATAGATTACATGCAAATAGGCTGTATGCAAATTCGGATATGTGTTACATGTAAATTTAGATGAACTTGTTGATATATGCATGCGAACTTAGGGGTAAATCATCCTTGGAAATATGTTGCTTAGGCTTGGTTAGATTCTTGCACAAATCATGTTATTACAAGTGGCATAAGTAAGAGACCATTCCGAACCCAACGGTTTGAGGTCTTCATTTGCGAGGGGTGAGTGCGGCCTTAAATCTCATTTTCCCGGTTCACACCGGGTGGTGACTCCATTATTCTCCGGTTTAGTCCCTCGCGGGCTACTCCGTACTCCCAACCTGGCCGCGAGCCCGGAACAGCATGCGTCGCCCAGTTTGTGTTCCCACAATAAGCCAAAGAGCTTGCAGGTAACAGGGTCGAATAGAAGAATTCTCTATTAACTAAAACTATTAGAGTATAAGCATACAACATTATACACTCTAATGAACCTAATCACAAACATAAAAATAAGGGGAATATCCTAACCGAACGTTATGTTCGTGCAGGCCTAAGATTGTAGAGAATTTTCGACGCAAAGTCCAGGATTTAATTAGACTTCATACAAGTCAAGCCCACTAAATTAAAGATAACAAACACTATTTCTCTATCATACTTTTACCACATACACTAACAAAACCCTAATTATCCTCTCTCTTGAACCCTTTCAAGCCTTAGGAAAAATTCCAAGCCATCCAAATGATGCAATGATAGAAAAATAGGTTTATATATAGGAAGGGATAATTTTGTAATTTTGATATTTTGATATATATGGCGAATATTAAACCAAATTATCATATAAATACATGGCTAATATTTTGTCATGCATAAAGCTGATCATATAAGCTTTAATTAATTAATTAATTAAGTAAAAAATATTCCAAGAATATTCTTCAATAAATAATTATTAAATTAATTAGCCTTTAATTAATTAAATAATTATTTATTGGACATGTGTCAAAATTCTAATGTGTATCTAATCAAATTATGTATCATATATAAATACACATTAGATACAAAAATACCCCGACATGTGTAACATTACAAATAATCCATATTATTCGTAATTAATTATCATAGTGCTTTTATAAGTATACTTCATTAGTGAGACTCTCTATATTCGTATATATTATAACGAAACACTTTCCGTGTCCATAATTTGCTCACTCACAAATTATGGCGACCACATATAATCGCGTTGAACCATACAAATCGGCTTATAAGCATATCATATAATCCCCCTGTCATAGGCTATCTGAAATGTACCAAAGACATATATGAGAATGTTAAATCTTTGCTAGTGTACAATTCATATATATGTCCCATATATTCGTAATTTCTCAATCAACATTCAGAACTCGTTTTCTAAATGTACTATAGCCATAGATTTAAGGATCACGAAGTGGATGCCTAAATCCTATATATGGGACTGACGAATCCTCTTTAGATACATCATATGATATCATGAGCATCGATCCACACCCAACGAACGGGATGAGATTTGGTGTAGATTAACCGGTGACGTGACTATTGTCAAAGTGTGGAGGATTACTCATACATCTACTGTGATATCTCAAGATATACTACTCGACTTTGAAAGATTTTTTTTTTATTGGCATTGGTGTGTCATCTATTATGAATTCATCAAATAAACATCTATATGTCTATATGAGTCTCTCAATACTCATGATTAATTGTGATAAACCATTGAAGCAAGTCTCAATATACGACATGTGCTTTAACATATTTTACTAACCCACATGTGTCAGCGAATCTCGACCAAGAATTTTATTTGAGAATATACCTCAAGTAGTGACACCCCTCAATATCAATTACAAAATTCGTTTTAACTGTGTACCACCATATATTCTCATATTTATGTTTAATATATATATCACTAAATCTCAATTAGTTCCAATCTAATTTAAATTAGATCGAATATTTATATAAAATAAAAGAGATACTTCCATTAAATATATATTATAAAAAACAATTATTCATATTTATAAATCAATCATAAAGAACACCAACCCAACAACGGGCCCTTTGTAAGCAAAGCTTTAATCACGTTAAAAAAAAAATCCCATTTAAAAGCGCTGAATAAGTGAGCAGTGACAGTGAGCGAGTGCGAGGTTTCACTATAAAATATAGCAAGACTAAACAAGCCCACAAACATTATTCTCCTCTCTCAAAATTGTAAAATAAAATTCGGCTTCATCTCATGTCTTCTTCTCTCTTCCTCTATGTCCTATCCCTCTGCTTTCTGAATAATGTAAGCATTCATTCAATCGCCTTCAATTTTAATTTCATAATCTTCATTAGTAGTATCGAATCTGATTATGTTTTGAGTAATTTTATTAAATTATATATTTTTTTGTGGACAAATGCAGGTTAATTTCTTGGGCGTTGCCGAGATTGATGTGAAACAAAATCCATTCACTCCAAAAGCTTACCTGATACGATACTGGGACAAAGAGATCCGCACCAATTTACCAAAATCTCATTTTATCCTCTCAAAAGCCTCTCCGTTGAACGCCGTCGACTCGGCGAATTTCGCCAAACTCGCCTCGCAAAACGCTCTCTCCCCAGTCCTCCCATCCTTTTGCTCCTCTGCTAAACTCTTTTGTTTCCCCGATTTATCTAACAGCCTTGAGAAACACGACACCGACTCCAACTTTGTCACTTACCTCAACAAGAACTTTACCAATTACGGCACGGGTCGACTCGGCGGAGTCGACTCGTTCAAAAACTACTCAGACGGCGATAATCTCCCGGTCGACTCGTTCCGTCGATACAGCCGTGACTCGGTTGGCCACGATGATCGATTTTCCAATTATGCCCCTGGCGCGAATGTTGCCGACCAGAGCTTCAATACTTATGGCACACTCGCTTCCGGCGGTGCTGGTAGCTTCAAAAACTACAATGAGGATGTCAATGTTCCGAATATCCGGTTCACCAGTTACACGTCGGAAGGGAACGGCCGGGCCCAATCGTTCACTGCCTATACCGAGAGTACTAACTCCGGCAGTGAGGAGTTCGTTAGCTACGGGAAGAACGCAAACGGGGCCCCGAATGTGTTTGCGAGTTACGGGAAAGATTCGAATGTGATTGGATCGGGTTTTTCAGGTTATGGCGAGCGGGCCAATGGGGCTAACGATACTTTCACTTCGTACGGAGAAGACGGGAATGTTCCGAACAACAGGTTTAATAATTACGGCGACGGTGGTAATGCCGCCGTTCAAAGTTTCTCTAATTACAGAGACCAAGCCAATGTTGGTGACGATTCGTTTCAATCTTATGGCAAGAATTCGAATTCTGACAAGGTCAATTTCGCAAATTACGGGAATTCTTTCAATGAAGGTACGGATGTGTTTAAAGGATATGGCGAGGGAGCTCAAGGGCAGGCTGTAGGGTTCAAGATCTATGGAGTTAACAACACTTTCAAAGATTATGCCAAAAACGGCGTCACTTTTGCTAAGTATAACAATGTCAGTTCTGAGAGTGGTGCAGATAGTAAAATAAAACAAGTCAGTGGCAGTTCGGTGAATAAGTGGGTGGAGCCGGGCAAATTTTTCAGAGAGTCCATGCTGAAGAAAGGGACCGTGATGCCTATGCCTGACATTCAAGATAAAATGCCCAAAAGGTCATTTCTGCCCCGCACAATTGTTTCTAAATTACCGTTTTCCAGTTCCAAAATCAACGATATGAAGAAAATATTCCACGCTGGTGATAATTCGTCAATGGAGAGTATAATTAAGGGGGCATTGAGCGATTGTGAGAGGGCTCCGAGCGCGGGTGAGACCAAACGGTGCGTGGGCTCAGTCGAGGACATGATCGATTTTGCCACATCGATTCTGGGACGCAATGTGGTGGTCCGTACGACAGAGAATGTGAATGGGTCTAAGAAGAAGATCATGATCGGATCGATCAAAGGAATTAACGGTGGTAAAGTTACTAAATCAGTTTCTTGTCATCAAAGTTTGTTTCCTTATCTGCTTTATTATTGCCACTCTGTTCCTAAGGTTCGCGTGTATGAAGCTGATATCTTGGATGGAAACAATGAGGCTAAGATCAATCACGGTGTTGCCATCTGTCACTTGGATACCTCAACTTGGAGCGCAACCCATGGAGCCTTCTTGGCTTTGGGTTCGAGTCCTGGAAAGATCGAGGTTTGCCACTGGATTTTTGAGAATGATATGACTTGGACTATTGCTGATTAAAGTGGGTTTAGCCCTTAGAGTTATTATTTTAGTGTTTGGTAATGCAATTTTATTTGATTGTCAATTTGAGCACCAAAACAGGAGGAAGTGTACAAAATGTCAAGTGGTGAATTTTCTCTTAGGATTGGTGGATACTGCCTTATCGTAACGTATTTTTTCTGTGTTTTTTTTTTCTTTTCCTTCTTGCTAGTGCTTTTCCAATATATTATTTAGTAATAAAATAATTAAAATAAAGCCCAATAATTAAGTGCAGAATTTTTTCTGGTTGTTGGTTTTGCATAGGACATTTCTATGAAAATAATTTTTTGTGACATTCTAGTAATATTTCTGTTTCAAGTAATTATATATTTTGGAGAGAAATTAAAATATATAATTGTTTGAAGTATAAATGTCAATAAAATGTTACAAAAAAATGTCCCAAAAATTATTGTTTTGCATATTCATATTTCAGCTGTTTTATATGTCTCTGTTTATGGGCGTGAAATAGGTGGTCTCTCTCTTTGCTCACGGAAAATTTATAAAAATGACTACAATCATAAATAACTCAATTAATTTTTTTTATTAATATTGACCAAGAACATAACTTTCTGACCAGAATGTCATTTTCCCCAAAACCTCTAAAGAATACATAGCTAGCAGATACTTCACACAAACAACAGTTTGTTGTTCCAAGTTTCCAAAAATATATATATATATATTTTATCTATAAAATTATTTTTTAAGTCAAATATTGATAAAAAAAAAAAATTTAATTGGGTTATTTATGATATTATAAAAACTTAATGAGGCATTTTTGATAATTTTCTCGTTTTCACACAATGGAGTTCTCAACCAACAAATCAATAAATATGATATCATATAAAACTATCATGCGGAAACTATGATATGCAAATTTTCATGTGCAAGTTATGAGCCACCTAATTGCTAAATTTTTTTCCTTCTTGTTCAAAAACTGGTAAAGACCCAATGATTAAGACAACATTTTTTCACATGATTTTTGGAACAACATTAAACAAATAGACCTTAAGTGAGCAAATTGTTAAAAGCGTAAAAGGAACAAAATTTAGATTTTGTCTGAATTGTTACTGACATTTTAAGTAAATACAGCCCGCGTTTACTAGAATTGACCAAATTTCAGCTATTAAAACTTTACAATTATTTATGGATTAAGCATATATCCTATCTAGAAATTACGGATTCTGCCATATTCACGAGATGATGTCAATTTGCTCGACGACGAAAATGGTGTTAAATCATTCCAATAGGGCATTCTATAAAGACTGGTCACGGGATGAGTTTTCTAAAAGTTTCATACAAACACAGACAAAAACTTAGCGGCCAAACGCGTCAAATCTATACCCTTTAATTTTTTATTTATTATTATTTTCTTATTTTTATTTTTTAAATTTCATAAAATTTAGTGCTTTACAAATAGAACATAGCTTAGTTACTATGTTACCAACACAATTCAATTCCCCAGAATGATAGATTATTGTAGACGCGTGCATCGTTATATGAATTTTGCTCATGTAATTCGGTACCGGTTAGGGACGGGAGTAATTTTTGAGATTCCCCATCTACAATCAAAAATCTCGTATCCGTAACTTAGTTATATCTGTTAAAATTTTCGAAAGTCAGTATTTGTATCAGCATCCACATATTTACATCAGATATATTGGCAAAATCAGAAAATTAAAAAAATTTAATAATAGATATTAGGGGTGTGTATCGGTCGGTTAATCCTTGATTTTTTAACCAAATCGAAATTATTTGATTAAATAAATATTTAACCGATTTAACCATGTGATGTCACATAACCATTAACCAACTTAACCATTATTTTTCACATAACCATTAACATTTTAATATAAATTTAAATTCATCAAAAGACAAACATATATGTGTTTAACAACAAAAGATAAATTTAAATTCATCAAAAAGCGGTGCAACTACAAACTTGGCCGTCAACTCGTAATTCAAAGAGCTTAGTTGGTCTATCGGTCAAAGCAGGTTGATTGGTTCCAAGAGGCTCCTCCCTGTTTCAGTAGAGGCAGAAAATAAAAATTTTAATTTCGTTTTAATTAAAAATATATATAAAGTCAAATTATAGTTTGTAATAAGTTAATTGGTCGGTTCGATTATACAAATCTCATAACCTTAACCGAACCGAAAAGCCGAAAAAGTTAAAAATCTTAACCGAAAAAACCGATTTAATCACAATAACCGAACCATTATAAAAAAATTGATCGGAATGGTTCAGTTAATCGGTTAAAACCGATTAATGCACACTCCTAATAGATATATGATTTTTGACACAATTGGTTTATTTAATAAGAGTCCAATAATTTAACATAAATTTATTCAACACAGTTTTGAAGATCAATTTCAAATATAAAGATAAAATAAACACAACACTAGCAATTCAATATAATTTTGAAAATCAATTTTAAAACAAGCAAATTATATATTTTCATCTTTAGTTATTAGACGGATAGTGAATATCTGATACTGATATCCGCAACCGTCTAATATCCTTTGTGAATATCTAATTTCATATGTGTAATCCATCCACTATTTATTAATTAAACTACGAATAATAGATAATTTTTTTAGATGGATATTAGGATATGTCTAAAATTTCCGTCTACATTGCCATCCATAGTACAAGTATATGGCGACATTGAAATTGAAATATGTAACATTGAACTTGAAACGAAAGCTATTTAACTTGAAATTTATACCATTGAATTAGAATTGATACATGAACTTGTGTAGACGCCCAATATAGCTCTTCCATTCAATTTTTGTTTTTCTTCCAAATGCAAAATTGCTTTATATTAAGATCAATGAAAGTCTGGTGCCAAAAAGAAGAACAGGAATATACAGGATCATATGCAAAATGTTGGGAAATTTTTTGATCAACCAACAAGGAGTTGCAACTGTTGTATCCATACATGTATAAACATCATGTGACTAAAAAGATAAGGTGGTCCTTGAACAATCCAAATATTTTTAATCTAGGAATAGGCCATGGGACAGTTATTGTTTTGGGCACTGCCCTTTTAAAAAAAAATGGAAATAACAAAATCATTTCATTTGTCAATATATTCACAAATATTTTGATTATGATAGTTAAATTTGTGAACGATTTACTACCATTCAAGTCACTAAAATTTAGAATGTTAATTGTATTATGTATGATAATGATTCCTGAATCTGAGTTTTGCAAAATGCTAATGGTTCTAGCAACATGCTGCAATCATATTTATTGGAATATTTTGTTTGATTGACACCCAAATACAGGAAAGCATGTTTGCTTGAGTTCAAAGAAAAGACTAAGCTTGGACTCTGAGCTTCCATGGAAACTTTGAAACCCAGTTACAAACAAAATGATGCTGCTGCATTGACAATACACCATCATCCGGCTTCATTATCATTTTCCAGCACATGTTTGCATGCCTTCACTCTGTTTTCAGCAATCAAAAGTGATGTGATCCAGAATGAGCTCTGTTTGTTGGGTCAAGTTAACTTGAAGTTGTGGCTGATTGCATGACTTGGTCAGATTGGTGTATTTGAGCCATTTTGGTGGATTTGGAAGATTACTTAAGTTCTGGAGTTTGGTCCATACATGAGATTTTATATGAAGTCTTTATTATGTCTAAATCAAGAATGAAATGGGTTTTGGACGTGTATGAGCTGCCTTGATTTATTTTCGGCTTTATTTCCGAATGGTGCATTAATAGTGGCGGGATTTGCGTAATCTTCGTATTTTGGACGTAACGTTCTCGTCCGATGTCCGATTTTAGTGATTCAAGTTGCATTGGAAAGAGAACTCGTAGCTCTACAACTTTGTAGCTTACATCAAAGTCCAATTCGGACTTCTTCATGGTCAAAATGAGGACGCAAGATATCCATACAATTTTTATATTTTATATTTTTTTAAGGTTATGTGTTGTTTAAGTGCTGGGCTGAACTTTAATTATATTACAAAGCCCATGCACGAAATTTTAAAGTATTTTATGTGTTATTGAGTTTATTTTATTAGGATTTTATTATTTTTGGGTAGAATTAGGGTTAGCCACTTATTTAAAGGAGACATTATTCATTGTAATTTATAATTAACTAAGAATATATATATATATATATATATATATATATATATATATATATATTTTACAAAACAAAGTGACTTGTGTCATCTCGAGGGAGTAGATTCTTCCTTGGTTCTACAGAACAAAAGCTTATCAACGTGTGGCAAGCGTTGTGGCGCTGTATCGCTGTTCAAGATTCTCCAAAGAAATAAAGAAAGGCTCTTAAGGGCAAGGTTCTTTAAGGGTTAGACTTGATCTTGGAAGAATTTTGTTCTTATAAAATCAAGACTCGCGGTTCTTGGGGCTTAGAACACGCGGAGGGGTTTGCTTGACTTTATTCCAGGCAGGTTCTTATCATTTGGTATCAGAGCTCAGGGTTCCAAGGTCAAGATTTTCTTTATCTTTATCGTTTTATGAAGTCTTCATATTCCTTTTTTTTTTCTCTTCTAATTTCAATTTTTTTTTTATTTCCTTTGTGTTTTTCATGTTTATGACTGAATCTTGGATATTATTATAATGTTCTTGCATGGTAATAGCATATAGGATTCAATTCTTGGATTTTTGAGTCATTTAGGGTCGAATTTGTCTCTAATTTTCGGATCAGTTCGGTCAGAATTTTTTTTCAGTCACGCACTGATTTTAAAACGACTATAACTTTTGATCTAGAAAGCGTTACGAGACCCATAATATATCGATTTATATGTACTCGAGGAGAGGAATTCGTTAGTGTTTGGCCGAACCCTTTCTGTTTACAGTTTGAGTCTCAAAATCGCTTTCAAACAATAGTTACGAATTCTGTCCAGTTTCAGTTCAGTTTGTGTTCTTGTTTTACTTTAGTTGTTTTTTTAGTTAGTTTATTTGTGTTTGTTTTCATATTTTCTTTGTGATTCTTTGAGTCTTTCCTCATTATTAGTCTCTTTTAAGTAAGGAGTTGATTTATATAAATAATTTGATGGACAAACGAGTATTTATCTTTCGCACGAGATGCTTTATCAATAGTAAAGTGTGTAGTATAATTATTAATAGAGGGAATCACACAAATTTGGCTAGCACTACCTTTGTGGAAAAATTGGGATTACCATTGATACCTCTTGATAGACCTTATAAGTGGATGAGTGATTTTGGAGAGTTCGAGGTTGCTAAGCAGATTGTGGTAAATTTTACAATTGGGAAGTATGTTGACCAAGTAGTTTGTGACGTGGTTCCTATGTGTCATACACATATTTTATTGGGTAAGTCTTGGTATAAATTCAATAAAGTAGTTTATGATATGTATAGGAATATGTACAAATTTAGGTATGGTGGAAAAATTGTCAAGCTTGCTCCTCTAACCCTACAAGAGGTCTATAAGGAAGAGTTGTACATGTAGAGGAGTGAAGAAGAGTAGGCTAAAAAGAAAAGTGCGATTGCTGAGTTTGGAATGTTATTATGAGAGCTTTCAAAGTTGATAGAGAAAAAGACATTAGCAAAATGTGAAGTAAAGAAAGATATGAGCGTAGCCTTGAGTAATGAAATGAAAAATGATGATGTTTCAATAAATAAGAGTGAGGTGGTTAATGGTGTTGATGATAGTGATGATATTGATGTGAGCGATAACAGTAGTGATCATGATTTGATTGTTCATGATGCCAATGAGGTGCTTGACATTACTGTTAAGGGTGAATATCATATGGAGCAATCTGATGTTGGTTGTGAGGACATGAGTTATGAGGTGCAAAAAGCGCATGTGGCTGAATATGTAGAGTGTGATCAGATCGTGGATGTGAGTGTTGATTGTTTGAGAAAGCGACATGGGCATGTTGAGTTTGTTTTAATGAGGTTTCAAATGTGAATCCAGGTGGGAATCTCTTTGCGATTACAAGTGGAGTTAAGAATGAGAGTAGAAATTGAGAGATTGAGAGTGGAAAAATATTGACAACAAGTCATTCATTGGCTTTATTGACTTTTGCTCACCTTAACCATTTTTTTCCATGTGATTTTTTTTATTCCAGGATTCTCGTCACATTGATCTTGTCATTTTTATCTATGACCCGGGTTCGGATTCGAGGTCGAATTATTTTCAAGAGAGGGAGAATGATGTGATCCAAAATGACATCTGTTTGTTGGGTCAAATTAACTTGAAGTTGTGGCTGATTGCATGACTTGGTTAGATTGGTGTATTTTGGCCATTTTGGTAGATTTGGAAGATTTCTTGGGTTCTGGAGTTTGGTCCATACATGAGACTTTATATGAAGTCTTTATTATGTCTAAATCAAGAATGAAATGGGTTTTGGACGTGCATGGGCTGTCTTGATTTATTTTCGGCTTTATTTCCGAATGGTGCATTAGTAGTGATGAGATTTGTGCAGTCTTCGTATGTTGGACATAACGTTCTCGTCCGATGTCCGATTTTGGTGATTCAAGTTGCATTGGAAAGGGAACTCGTAGCTCTACAACTTTGTAGCTTACATAAAAGTCCAGTTCGAACTTCTTCTTGGTCAAAATGAGGACGCAAGATATCCCTATAGTTTTTATATTTTATATTTTTTTAAGGTTATGTGTTGTTTAAGTGCTCGGCTGAACTTTAATTATATTACAAAGCCCATGCACGAAATTTTAAAGTATTTTATGTGTTATTGAGTTTATTTTACTAGGATTTTATTATTTTTGGTTAGAATTAGGGTTAGCCATCTATTTAAAGGAGGCATTATTTATTGTAATTGATAATTAACTAAGAACATTTTTTTTTACAAAACAAAGTGACTTGTGTTATCTCGAGGGAGGGGACTCTTCCTTGGTTCCACAGAACAAAAGCTTATCAACGTGTGGCAAGCGTTGTGGCGCTGTATCGCTGTTCAAGATTCTCCAAAGAAATAAAGAAAGGTTCTTAAGGGCAAAGTTCTTTAAGGGTTGGACTTGATCTTGGAAGGATTTTGTTTTTACAAAATCAAGATTCGCTGTTCTTGGGGCTTAGAACACGTGGAGAGATTTGCTTGGCTTTGTTCCAGGCAGGTTTTATCAAAAAGCTTATAATTTCACTTTTGGTCATGCAATTTTATAACTTGAAGTTCAATAATGTTGTTTTTCTTTTCAGTTTATAAGGATGATTATAGCTTGCCAAGGTTTGTAAATCCAGCATTGACATAAATAAGGAGCAATTTTAGTTGCTGCAATCTGCAAAATCCATTCAAAACTAAAATTATGTGAATGAATTTTGATAAAAAAAGACCCATCACACATCATGTGCATTTTGTCCCTGAAGCATGTGTATTGTATGGTTCTAATTTTACCGGCTTAAATAGTCAAATCCAAAAGTCCTTCAATCTCTAATTACAACTTATTCTGGTACATGAAAAATCATAGCACTGCTACTGCTTTGCCTTAAATAAGAACATGGCATTCTACCAATAATTTTTTATTTTCACACAACTTCAATGCTGATTCCTGCACAATATCAAATTTCTGGTTTCCCACTTTCAATATTTTGTACTCGGCAGCAATAATGGAGAATGAATGCCATTTCAACCATCAAATGACAAAAGATGTTTATAATTCTTAAGTTAAGCAAACATACCATGTCCTATTTTACAAAAAAAAAAAAAAAATTGGAACAAAAACCCATTTTATACTTGAAAAATAATTACAAATTTGAGGGGGTTGGTAGTTTCCAACCTGAGTCTTCAATTTGAACCTGCCCAAAACCCGATCCAACCGACCGGGTTGGGTGCCTATACCTAATCCTAGGTTGCACTTAACCTAGTCGATGGACCACTGACACTAACTACATAGACCAGCCCTCGACATAAATTTGGTAGCTATGAAGACATTATAACAGTTCCTATGCCATATTATTGATCTTATTTATAGTAATGCGATTCTCAAGAAGCTTGTTAGTTAATAGCTGAATCATATCAATTACAGGTATTTTGACTTATTGCGCAAATATGTGAGGTTAAAACTGTTAAAAATTTAGAATGTTAATTTACAGTATATGATAATAGCTCCTGAGTTTGAGTCTTGCAGCATGTGCTGAGGAGCCACTGAGCTTCCATAGAAGCTTTGAAAGCGCAGTGCAAGAAAAAAAAATGATGGTGTTGCCTTGATATGGCATCATCTGTCGGCTTCATAATCTTTTTCCAGCACATGTTTTACAGTTTTGCTCCGCTTCCTGTAAATTAATAATGCTTATGTTACCCTTTCTGCAGAAGGTGATCTTGTTTCTTTTACTTCGGTTTCATTACTTTTATTCAATCCAAATAATGAGGTTATTTTATTTTATTTTGTTTTCAGGCCAAAAGAATGATTAAAAATTTCCAAGGTTTGCAAGTCCTGCATTACCATAAGAAAGGAGCAATTTCTATTGCTGCAACCTGCAAGAACTCCTTCAAAGATGGGAATGAATATTAACATAGAGACGTGCGCATTTTTTGTACCTGAAAAAAACAAATGTGTAATCTTATTCTAGTTTTGTTGGTGAAATATGGAATTCAAAACATAAATAAGAACCTGATAACGCTTCAAGTTTTTCACAAAACTAATGTTGAGTGTGGATTTTCGTCTGGTCCTCGTCCAAGGTCCTTTTTACTCAAAACCCAACTCAATGAGATATTAGGTCAGGTATAACGTATATGGCACGGTAAACTCGACCCGATAATAAGCATGTGAAAAGCTTAGATCTATGAAGTTAGACACTATAATAAGGATAAGAGTTGATGTGTTCTAGTAAAATAAGGAATCCAAGTACGATATTAATAAGGTAGGGAATTTCAAGAATGATTCAGTTCATCCACACCACTTATAAAAAAGCCACTTCACTCAACTAAGAAGGAAGATCATCGAAATTTGGAAAAGTTTGACTAACTGCACAAAAAATTAGGGCAAACTAATGAAGAAATTTCTGAGTATTTTTGCGAGAATTTGTCCATGAGTGTTGTAATTTCCTCCATGTTCCCTTTTGAAAGCATTCATTGTTTTTCTTTCCGTGGACGCAGGCTTTTCAGGCGCCGAATCACGTAATTTTCTGTGTCATTTCTTTATGTGCGAAATTCCATCATATTTAAACAAATTCATGTGTTTGACAAATGATTATTCGAGAAAGACTCCATTATTTTCTCAAATGAAAATCATCCATCCAACAATTAGAGTCGTATGTCGGGATCGAATAAAAAGAAAATAAATGTTAAAAGAATGATTGGAGAATAAGGAAGTCAAGACATTAAAAGGAACTTATCCATGCGGGAGTGGGGGGAGATCAGAATTTCTTCAGAAAAGTCGTTGAAGATCTTGTCAGAAGAATAAGGGTCCATACTCTAATAAGAACGGAGTCAAGTAGGGCCAGAGATTTGTTCAAGAGGCACGGAAAACCCGCGAGCAGGGAAAACCTCCTGACCTAGTGTATGGCCAGGTTAAGATCAACAATTGAGAAAGTCGTTCACTATGAATGGTTGCTAGTAGGATCGGATCCTAAGAGACGCCTATCCTAGAGAAGAGAAATGACTCACGAATTGGACCCCTTTACGATCCAATTTCAAAGAGTCAGTCCGGAAATGTGACATGCATCGGGAGATATCTTGCAAGAGAGATCGCAAGGAGGATGATGAGCAGAAGATTTGGTTAGAGAAATAACTGAAAAGGTGGAAAAAAGACTGAGGAAAGAGGAAAAGAGGAGAAATCCTGATTTGGTCGGCTTTCAATCCCCATTGGCACTAGACATGCATGACCTGAAGTTACTGAAGAGATTTTTCATGCCAACAATAGATATTTTCAAAGGAAAAACCGACCCAACCCAACACAAGCCCCACTAGTAGATATGGTTGGTAGGGTATTTTACCAACTGGGATGCAAAGAGAGAAAACTTAGGTCTCAACCCTACGAACTGGTGTTTCTGGTCAAAACCGCTTTCCTTAGACTCGATCTTGAATGAAATGATGGAATTCTCTCCCAAAGATGTAGAAAAGTATGTAATGCTAATGCAAGCGCAAAGACTAAAAGAGGAGGCATTCTATGTTCATTTCATCTCTTTGAAAAACTTCATTGATCGGTATCATAACTTGGCGCTAGAAGTCGGAGCCTTTGAATCACCCAGGAAGATAAATCAGTTGTGGTATCATTCGAGGTAGCACCGCATACTTGAATATACCACAATTTTATTATTTGGGGTGAATATGGAATTCATAGGGTCTGATCGGAACCCCTTACAACGAAAACGAGTCAAAATGACTGGTCCATAAATTGGGAAAATTTGAATAAATAAAACTAATAAGTTTTCGACCCCTTGGGCATATTTTTCATAAAACAGGACACTATGTTCCATTTCGAGTCCATAGAAAAAAATTCCGAGACAATTCGGTACTAGGAAGCACTAAAACGGAGTTCGGAATGCCCGAGAGAGGCATCAGCGCACGTGGGTCGCGCTGGGAGATCTGCGCGTGAGCTCATCGCTTCGTGCGCAGCACGAGTGCGTCACGCTGCCTGTGCACGAATCGCTGTAAGCCCTCACGAGACTACAACTCGTCCATTAAGGCCACCTAGAGATTTAAAGGCTTGTTGTATATATTAAATTCAATCGTGATCCCTACAAAATTTCTTAGGTAGTTTTAACGATTCTTTAGAAGGCATTAAGCGTCTTTTTCGCACAAATGCAAATTTTTTGGACATTTAATAAAATAAATAACAAAACATATAAATACATTAAGAATCGCAATAATACTCGTACAAGTGGCGTTTAAAGTACTCATTCGTGGACTTATCAGTTATCACACCCCTCAACTAGCTTATTGCTAGTTCCTAACAATTCAAGCTTAAGAACAAACATAGCTTGTGGGTGTCATCGCTGTAAGCCCTCACGATACTACAACTCGTCCACTAAAACCACTTGGAGGGTTAAAGGCTTGTTGTATACGCTAAATGCAATCGTGATCCCTACAAAAGTGTCTTAGGTAATTTTTACTTATTTTCTTTTGTTTTTTCTCAGGCTTGAATTGTTAGGGACTAACAATAAGCTAGTTGAGGGGTGTGATATCTGATAAGTCCATGAATGTGTATAAACGCCACTTGTACGAGTATTATTACGATTCTTTAGAAGTAATTTGGATTTTTTGATGTATTTATATGGTATGTTATTTATTTTATTAAATGTCCAAAAATTGTTCTTGATGTTTTTCTATATAAGAACAATGCTAGTGCAAAAGAGACTCTCAATGCCTTACAAATAAATGCAAGATGACTAGTGGCAACTGATAATTTTATATTATTTTGGATATTCTAAAAGATTTATAGCTCCATTTGATATAAGATTAATGACATTAGAAATTAGACTTGAGAAGACAATTGCATGCATAGAAAACCACATAATTTGACTAAAAGACAGGAAAGTTACAAACATTTTAAATCAAATATCAGAACTAGTGCTTGTAGAGAGTTAGTGTTGTAACATATATCAATATTTGGTCGAACAATCTAAATTCTTGTTCAAATGACCTAGATAATGGATACCCATACGTGTTGCGTTTGTAAGGCTGTTCAAACATGTTTTGCGATACAAGCGTTCATTCGAATAAGCCATGGTGTCATTCGAACGAACGAAACGTAGATTTTTATTTTTGGTTGTTTGTCTATTCCTATTTCAGTTTAATAATGCACATATAAAAAAAATGGCTTTAACTCCCAATGTTAAGAGGTTAGACTTGGACTAAACTTTGAGAAAAAGATATGTTTGTTTTTCTATGAGAACTAAACTGTAAAGAAAATATTTATGATTGAAGGCGCGGAAATATAGTGAGAACCCTTACTTTCAAAAGTCTTACGTCTAGTATTGTAGAAATCAGTTATAATTGGGCTTTGCTTTACTTTAATCTAGAAACAACTTCTTACACAAATGTATTTCTTTGGTTAGGATATTTTTCTTTCTTAATTGCAATTAGCAATTTAATATTTCTTGATTTTTTATTATATTATATTCTTTTTCTAATTTTTTTCAAAACCCTTATTTTAGAGCTTCTAATTGGCTTATATAGCCTCATATTTCTTCTATGTGTGAAGATCTCATTTCTTAAGTTGACACTTGTCAGTTTCTAAGCTTATCTAAGATGCATGAAGTACATGTGTCACACGACATGCTGAAATATAAGATTAGGTGTAATTACACTTGTTATTATGCATGCTAAACTAATTTTGTAAGTTAAGTTAAGTGGATTGTCATTAAATTCCACTAACTTTAGATTACAGTGTATGACCTCATGTACTTCAGAATGCTAGTATAGGGGTAAGAATATTTTCTTCATTGTTTAGCTCATTGGTTCCGGAGTATTTTTTTCAGACTAAGTCAACTCTAGATTAGACAGATCATGGAGTGTATTGACCTCAGAGTGAATTGGTATTGGAGTGACGCACTCAGGAGTCATGTCCAAGTTCCTTCGGAAGTCTTGGGATTTCAGAGGTCATCCTGACTATTCCCGTCTACTAGTACTGTATGTTAAATAGTACTATGACAGATGTCATAACTCCATTGGACATTTCTCTGTCTAACACAGTTCCAATGAGGAAGCTTGTTGAGGAAGATTTATTGGTATGGAGACACATGGCTAAATATAATAGGGCTAAATTCTGGCACCTACAATGATAAATTGTTGATGTGTAACTTTTACATTTATCTTTTTAATTTGCACTTGATTTTCAATGTTTAATAAATTTAGTTTCATTTATCATCTTCATCTTTGTTTTCATTTATATTCTTCATCTTTATTGACTTTATAGTCGAAAGATTGTGTTTGATCAATTTCTATATAGGATTAGTCATGCTTGTTCTTGTTCTTTGTGTGTTTTAGAAAATATGATTGTGACTAATATGTTATTTTAAAAGTTAATCTTTTGTTATGATATTTCATATATTTTCGTCTTTGGATAAATTATAACAATAGCATGTATGTGTCAAACGTAGAAGATAAGGAAGCTAATTACTTTAAAAATCCATATGAATAAAATTAATAAATTTTTCATTCGCTTGTTTAGGATGTGAAACTTGTAACTGAGTAAAAATAAGAATTAAATATATTGGAATAAGAGTTAAGCATAAGAGGGAATCTGGAAATATTGTTGTCTTTTCCCATTGATGAATTAGTATACCCTGAGGAACCCTACTATCCATGGCCTGACTCGATGCAATTTGTGAGCTAGATGTTGACTCTGACATATTCTACATAAACCCCAAGTATATCAATTGTTGCATAGTCCATAGGAGTCAACAATGAAGGAAAAACAGAAAAAGTAAGCCACGTTCAATCAGAAAAGTATTCTATAAACAAATTAAGCGTTTGTTATGCTTAGAGCCAATCAAAATATGGAAGTTCTTCAAGGAAACACTGATTATCATGTGACGAATGCAAAGGTAATTTAGAAAGGAAAGCGAAAAAGTGTTAGCTTATTAGTATTGCAGAAGAAATCGAGGATGAAAGGCTGAAGATGCGAAGTGTAGAGCCGATGATAATGGAAAATCTGTGAGTTGCAAAGAGAATTAGGAACTTGAAAGAGTTTTTGAATATGTAAAGTGATGCTAAGTGAAAGGGCACCGATTTAAATAAATTTTTAGAACCAATCTTGACTGTCCAACAACCGATGATCGACATTTGGCAAGGATAATTTGGTAATTTAGCATCAGAGGTAAATGAAAAAACAATGATTTGACACATAAAATCAATTAAATACGAACGAGATAGGAGACGTCACTAGACCCATTCCAATTCTAAGGTGGGAAAAAGAAGCTCCAAAAAGATGTCAGATACCTTTGGGATACCAACAATAAACTCGATGACAAGAAGAATAACCCGATGGTCCAGTATTTCTTGAGTTTTCGATATCAATTTATAAACTCATTGATGCTGAGA